>PVJX010012147.1:0-51121 GCA_004027295.1 Dolichotis patagonum
TACAATTACAATGGCCTCTATATCTGAATAGACCTTTGACCTCAATTTTGTGATAGTTGTATAAATTTGCGTTTCTGTGATCTACACAATTCCATTATTACTTTCTAAAACACATTTTTGTGACTAAAAGAGTAAGCAAAATGCATTCCTTTCTTCTAAACTACTCCAAGATGCCTGTACAATTAGTGATATAGGCATCTCCTACACATTTTAATTTAATTTCATCAAAAAGTGCTTGCCTAGTACATAAATTATATTTTAAACTTCCAATGGACTTAATTTTAATTTCAATTCAGTTATCCAGGTAAGCTTATATGGCTCCAGAGACATTATTTTAAAATAGAGTACTATAATCACTTCTAAAGTATCTAGTTACCTTTTTTCCATTTGGTGTTCTGTGTAATAAATAAAAGTTACTCAAGTTCCAAAGTAGTGACAACTGTTAATGATAAGTGAATAACATAACGAAAAAAAAAAAAGACAGATTTTTAAATTCATTACTCTTTCTCTTCTTCGTAGATCAGATGATTGCTTTTTTGTTTATTTTTCATTATCTTTTCCTTCCTTGAAGATAAGTACCCTTTGAGTACCACACAGGAATGTTCTAGTTAAGGAGATTGCAAATCAACAGAAAAGTCAAATAGCTATAACTTTCCTTTATAATCTCTTCTCATGAGAAAAAGTATTTAAAAAAAAAAAAAGAGAAAGAATATTGATAAGTAAGCAAGCCAATATCAGCTATTTCAAAATACAATTTCCGAGCAGGGATAGAAGTTAGCTTTGGATTACAAAAAAGCAAAACAGGAAAGTCATTGGTAAAAAACTTTTTGATCTCTGTTAGATTTGTGTATCTACATTTTGAGTAAGTCATCTGGAATGAGTTTCTACATATGGGTACTGAATCACACCTAAGCCAACTGGATTTTCCAACTGGATTTTCCAACTGGATTTTCCTGCACAAAGGAAAGAAAGATGTAATCATCACCAGAGTAGGTAAGAAAATGCATTCAACACTGCTAGTCTTCTAAAGATCCCTGCTGCCCTCCCCAAGGAACACATGCTCTTTTGTTGCATTAATTAATGACTTTGTTACTTCTGTATGTATGTGTTGTCTCTTCTTGATGTGGCCTAATTAGCCTGAAAATCTGTAACTTCTGTTTCCTCTAACCTCCAGGAGATTGTTTATGATTCCCTATCTGTAATATGATATCTGTATGTTCGTCTTATATATTGACCCTAGTACTATTTTTGTTCACAGGAGTTGTCCAACCCCTAGTTTTGGCTTCTCTGACTTGGTTTGACCGAAGCCCCATATAGCATCCTACGCTAGCTTGATGGGCTGGTCATTTGGCTGTTTCCCCCCCTCCCCATCCATTCATGCTTTGCCCTTTCCATTCTGATCTATACAGTAGTAGATGATTCCTGGCAACTCTGTTCCTAGGCTCATTTATCTATACCCAAAGGGAATTAGGAAAGATAAAAAAAATTAAAGTAAGAGCACTAGAAGAATAAGAGAAGAGCTAGGTGTGGTGGCCACACCTGTAATCCTAGCACTCCGGCTGCTGAGGTAAGAGGATGGCCAGTCTGGGTTTTATAAGGGAGATCAAGGCCGGCTTGGACTATCTTGAGTCCCTGTCTCAAAAAATTAATAAAAAAATAAGAGAAGAAATCATTGTATTTTCTCAAACTGCTGCCGTACTTTGATTCAAGCAATTTTTCCACAATGACTTCTTTTGTCTGACTTCTTTTCTCTTGCAGCTCTAGAGGTCTGTTAACCCAGTTCCACTGTTGTTGCCTTCAGCCTAGGTATGTATGGTAGAAACTTCCCACTACTGAGGTATCCCTCCTTCCTTTCGATTTTTCAGTCCTTCACATACCTTTGTAAATTGTTTTTGGTGTTAAATGCCTTCAACTGAACCTCCGAAGAAAGTTCTGATATTTCCTAGAAGTTCATCTCACAACAATGTATGTCAAGTTGTTATGTAAAGAACAAAATAATTGTTATAATCACTGAAGACTCTGTATAGGTTTTGCAAGCCTCATATCCCAAAATGTTCATTGCAGGTATAAAATATTTGACAAAAATGTCACTGAAAATAATTCAAAGAAGCTAGTGTCATTTATAGCTTCTTTAAAGCCACTTCTATTTAGTTCTTATTTTCATTCTTTAACAATCTCCTGTCAATTAGGACATCATGGGGAATTGAACAGAATGTATGAAAACGATGCCCACGTGGATTCCAAAATAGTTCCAACTGGATTTTCCTGCACAAAGGAAAGAAAGATGTAATCATCACCAGAGTAGGTAAGAAAATGCATTCAACACTGCTAGTCTTCTAAAGATCCCTGCTGCCCTCCCCAAGGAACACATGCTCTTTTGTTGCATTAATTTTATATTTTCATGATAAAAAATGTAATGAATCAATGCAATAAGTCATTACATGCAAGAGTCCAGGACATTTGTCAGTGGCCTAAGTGGCCTAGGAGTGACCCATCCTTTGAAACAGATTTCAAAAAATGAGATGTTTGTGCTGTGTGAAAAATTGAGGGTGTGGTTTCAAGACCATTGGCAGGATTTAGTTTATCACATCTCAGCAAATCCTGTTCTGATTTTGTTGAAATGGAATGGAACTAGAAGCCACGAGGATGGTTAGCTTTATTCTTTCAAATTTTATTCTTTAACCATGGACCATGTGTTAGTTTGCTTCAGCCACTGTAATGAAGTACCGTAAACTGGATGGCTTAAATTGTTTCACAGTTTGGGACCCTAAAAGCCTGAAATCAAGGTGTAAGTGACATTTGTTCTTTCTGATGACTGTAAAGGGGAGCCTGCTCCATGCTCCTCTCCCCACTTTTGGAGGCTCACCAGCAATCTCTGATGTCCCAAGACTGCTGCTGTTTCACCCTCATCTCTGCCTTCATCTTTACCAGGCATTCTGTGTGTGTGTGTGTGTGTGTGTGTGTGTGTGTGTGTGTCTGTCTGTGTGTGTCCACATCTGTGTCCAGATTCCCTCTTTGTGAAGCCAGGCATGGTATATCCTGTACTGTGTAACACCAGTAGTCCCAGAATCTCAGGAGGCTGAGACAGGAGGACTACTTGACCCCAAGAGTTTGAGACCAGCCCTGGCAACATAACAAGACCCTCTCTGTAAACAACAAACCAACATTAAAAAGTCCCTTTTTATAAATGTATTAGTCAAATTAGATAAGGGTCCACCGTAATGATCTCATTTTAACTGATTACCTCTGTAAATATCCTATCTCCAAATAACAGCACATTCTGAGGTACTGGAAGTTAGGGTTTCAATGTATCTTTTTTTGAAGGAGAATATACACTTTAACCCGTAACCATTTATGACCATGTATATAAATTAACTTACTACCTGTTTTTGAACTGTTCATCCTCATCTTACTATTTTGCTGCACTGTTGTTCTTTGGCACAATTTTTGGCGAAGAAAATATCTGGTCAACTCATTCACACTGAAGTATAAAAGCTATCTTAACTATTTTTTGTTTTATGAGCAGTGATCCAAAAGTTTGTAGAACAATGATAAGAAAGTGATAAACTTTAATATGTTCGCCTCCTAGAAAAAAATCTGCATTTTGCAAATCATAAGAAGTTATACTCACTCCTTATTATAAATGTTAGCCAATTTGGGTGTTATAAGTAAAAACTTAGCAAGCAACGCCTGATTTTCATAAAAATTAACATAAAACTGTGTTGTCTCCTAATTGAAAAATAAAGTAGAGTTCTAGGTTAATGATACAATGATAATCTTTCATACTTTTCCTTGTCTTTTTTTTTAATGCTAGAGATTGAACCCAGAACCTATCATGGAGCGACACCCACTGCCCTCTCCTTTCACTTAATTCATGTGTACATGCACATAAAATATTTGATCATATTGATCATTCCTATTACCCTTCTTTACCTTTCCCTCTTTCCTTCCCTGTTTTGTTTTTTGGATATGGGAGCTCATTAATGATGCCCATGTTGGCCTTGAATCTGTGAGCTCAAGCGATCCTCCTGCCTCAGCCTCATGTGTGGCTAGACAGTAGACCCATACCATCATGATGGCACTCTCATAAGTAATCTTCTAGTGAAGATTACTGTAAATTTATTATTTAACACCAACAAAAGACACAAACATTACTGAAAGGAATGCAAACATGGTCCCTACTGACATATCATCAATATTATTTCATAAGTTTCTCAAAGTCTATGACATTAGCAAAACATTTAAACCTTTCATACCAAGAATAACTTCCTCATCCCCTCCAAAAATGCTCTTACTAAAATACTGCAATGTAGGAAACCAGCCTACCAGGAATGCCTAGCCAGGGGGGGCGGATGGAGATTAAGATAAGACAGATAATGTTGAGAGAGGAGGACAAGAGGCTTTTGCCTTTAGTGAACAAAGAACTTGAGCATTTGTCTTACCTCATTTTTATTGACTTAGACAGGAGCAAGCAATCAGGTTAACAGAAGATTCATCTGCCTCCTATTACCTACAGTATATGCCCAGGTAAACAACCCGATCTCAGCAGTGTTGACTCTTCCCTGGAGCCTGCAATGTGCCAGTGTGCCTACACACTGCTCAAGGAGCTGTTTTTCTCCTTTGTGCTCACAGAGAAGGTCAGTTAGGCCTTGGTCCTCATTATCTGGTCTCCCACACTGTTCTCAATTTCTTATCTCAAGAATGTGGGATCTGCTAACATAACTTATTCATGTTTAAGGCAAATTTTAATCGACTGGATCTAAAAACTAAAAAGCATGATGGGAAAGATGAGTTTATATAATATGATCTAAAATGGAGTTGATTTTCATTCATGGTAATTAAGTTTGGTAAAGTCCCTGTGACCATTGAATTACTCCATCTGGAAGCATTTGCTGCTGAAGAAATACAGGGTGAGGTTCCTGTGTGCATCTGCTGACATTTTTGTCAACCATGCACATAACTGTTTTATGTGGGTCTGTTTAAAGTCATTTTATGCCATATACATTGTTAATTAATTAACATTGAACTTAACAGTGACAGCACTAAAACTCATACCTGAGTGTAGCTTTTTTAACACATATTTTTCCATAAAACACACTACAGCTTGCTTAGCATCCTTAGATGGCATTTAGCACTATGCTTGGGGACCATTTTAAACAGCAGATTCACCACCAAAAAGAAGAAAAATGCAGAAGATATGGCACAGTGTAAATATTAAAAAGGACACTTTTGTGCAGTATGAAGGTTTAAATATAAAGACAGAGTATGGCCTGGTTTGAATTCAGATGGGAATATGTATACATCAAAAATTCAAATTTTTGCCACTCTACACGTGTCTGCAGATGATTACAAAAGTGCTGCAGCTATTGATTTTGTGATTACAAATAATTTTTTGTTGTTGTTTTGAGCCAGGTTTTCACTATGCAGTTTAGGCTGCCCTTGAACTCACCTTGTAGCCTAGGCAGTCCTCCTGCTTCAGCCTCCTGAGTGCTGGGATTTATAGGCATATGCCTCCATGCCTGACCAAATAAATTTTAATGAGTAGAAATATTCACAAACATGGAACATGAATAATGAGGATTGATTATACTTTGAGATGACTTCTATTGCCCATAAGCCAAGAAAACAAAAGGAAGAGCTTCATTTACCTGGTAAAATAGATTGTTTACATTTAATGTTCATATTTGTAATGCAAGACTTAAAAGGATGTTAGATAAGCATATTCATGCCCAAGCCTGCTACTGATTCCATGCATGACCTTGTACAAAGAGATTGGATTTGTGAATGTCTCAGCTTATTATTCATAAACTGATATATACTTGTACTGGTGATATATAGATTATATATACTACATAAATACAGGGTTTTGTTTTTTTTTTTATCGGTACCAGGGATCGAACTCATGACTGCCTGCTTGCAAGGCAGGCGCTTATGCCACTGAGCTAAATCCCCAGCCCCTAAATACAGGTTCTTAAAAGTTAATTTTAGAACTTGAAGAATTATACTCATACTTTAAATATGCTTCAACAACTGGAAAATAGAGTATTCTAGAGAGATACAGGACAATGTGATGACAGAATTTTTTAACTAATTTTTTTATACCTTTTGGCTTTTGAAGCATAAGAATTTGTTAACTATTTTTAAAAACTAAATTTGAAAAACAAGGAAGAGAGCCAGGCATGATGGTGCATGCTGTAATCCCAGCATTTGGGATGCTGAGGCAGGAGGATCCCCATAAGTTCAAGGCCAGCCTGGGCTACATAAAAAAGTTCAAGGCCAACCTGAATTGCCAAGTGAGACTGTCTAAAAAAAAAAAAAAGAAAACAAGGAGGAGATAGAAGAGGGAAAGAAGTGGTAAAAAGAAGGAGAAGAAATAGAGAAGAAAGAGAACTCCTAATAGGCATTTCATGTTTTGTATGTTAACAGGCAGATATTTTTAACTCAGATTATATTATGACCATTATACCAAAAAGGCTTACATATTTGTTTATCTTTTTATGTCACTTTATGATGGTTAAGCTGGATTGTCAGCTTGATTGACGGGGGAGTCACTCAGGGAATTAGTAAAGCTCCATTTTGGGTGTTTCAGGTACGTAAGGGGGACATGACTCTGGGTATTATTCCTAGTCCTCTATGGCAGTGGTCCTCTGTTCCACTTCCTCGTTATCATGAACTAAGAAGCTTTGCCACTGTGATGTTCCTATCTTTGTTTGAGCTAGTGAACATGGACTAAAAATCCTCTGAAACTGTGAGCTAAATTTGACCTCACCTCCAGTAAGTAGTGCATATTTGGTGTTTGGTCCCAGAGAGAAAAAAGCTGACTGATACAAGAAATTGGTACCAGAGAAGTGGATCATGCTATGACTATACCTGACGATGTGGTTCAGAAGCCTTTGAAACTGGTTTGCAGGAGGAATTTGGAAAGAGTTGGAAGCACAAGCTAGAGGGAAGCTCCAGGATGCTATAAGCAGAGCCTGAGGGGTGACTCTGGTCAGAGCTCAGAAGACCAGCATACTGATAGGAATGTAGCCAGTAAAGGCTAGGCTTGTGGGGTCTGAGTTGTTAATGAGGATTCTTACTAGAAATTGAACTAGAAGTCATACATGTTACACCTTACAGCAAAATTTCTTCTTATATTTTGCCCATGTCCTGAGACTTTAAGGGAGGCTGAGTTTAAGGATGGTGGACTAATTGATCTAACAGGTGAACTTTCAGGGCAATCCAGCAGTAAAAATGTGGCATGCTATTGTGAGTCAGATGTAGAATCAGGAGTGGAATGCAGAACCAAGGCATTTGGTAAACTTAAATGTTGGTCCAAAAAGAATTACGTTTGAAGTCTTGGTTACTTTTCTCTCATTGTTGGGACACAATATCTGACACCCAAAATTAAGGGAGGTTTATTTATCTCACAGTTTGTGGAAGTTTCAGTCAATACTGAGTTGACCCCAAGGCAGGGTGGTGTATCACCCAGGCAATACTTCAAGGCAGCAGCTAGCAAAAGCAGCCAGAACAAGAGGGGAGAGCAAGTTTCTTTTCCTCCCTTACATTGTATTCAGGCCACCCCTCCATCCCCCAGGGCAGATGCAGCGCTTGCAAAATTTCTATGCCCTACTCTTGCACAGGCCAAGGATATTTACAAAGTAAGGATCCTAGCTCCATGCTGAGTCTCTTAGTTCTAAACTTCTCAAGTTGACACAATATATCAATCATAACAAGAGGTATTTGGAAAATTTAAATGTTGGCCCAAAAAGAACTGTGTGATGCTGAACCAAAGGAGTTGTTACTGAGAGAGATTAGTGGTATTAAAAAGACACCAAGTACTTTGAACAAGGGCAAGAAGAAAAACATATTCCTTGAAAGCATCTCAGAAATCAATAAGCTTATCTATCATAGGTTCAAGGATACAAAAGTACAAACTTTTCATTTGAGAAGCAAGCCGACGCACACCTTGCTCCAGAAGAGCAGGGAATTGGTTCTCCCGGATTCATTTCGTCCTGTTCCACCATCCGGCAAAGGCCCCTGCAGCCATGGTCAAAGAGGACCTATCTACTGTTTGTGCTGGTGGCAGATGTTCATGGCACGCTCGTGATCTCATTTTAATGACATGTGGAATCTAAGATTTGGATTGTGGTAGCCTGTGGCATACCAGGCAATGTACCCTAAGAGGCTGGTAGGTGAATCTATGGGAATGAAGTCAAAGGTGCAGTGGAGACTCCAGGAATCTGGAGATGTTAAGAACAAGATACTGCCATCAGGAAAAGTGAAAGGAATCAACCCAGCAGAGAGGCCGTGTGGGCTGCAAACTGATTGAGGCCTTAGGGGTGGGACTGTCTTGGCTAAGCACTCTGGAATTTACATCTCATAACTATGTTTCTAGAATGCTATATATGGAACTATGGGACCAAATTTTTGCCCTGCTGGGTTTCTATCTTCTTTTGGTCCTGTTCTTTTCCATCCCTCTTATCTTCCCTTCTTGTTAAAGAAATGTTTACCCTATGCCATTTTATCTAGGGATTAAGTAATTTTTGTTTTTTTAATTTCTCTGGGGTTTATAGCTGGTAGTTTTCCTTGAATTTCAGAGGATACATCAGACTTGTACTTTGGAACAATGATGGAACTGTTGAGAGATAGGGAGGACATTAGTGCTTTTTTAATTGTATTTTTGATACTTACATCATGTTAGGAAGATTTATGGCCTTATGTTTATTTGGAGATTAAGTATGACTTAAGCAAATATGTTTGGGTGTCAAGTTGACAGTGGTTGGAATGTGACAATTATGCTGCATTTTCAGCTGCATTGGCTTGGAAATTGCCTAGGAAATTAGTGAAGCACACTTCTTGGTGTGTCGAGGTAGATCATATAATTGTGACTAGCAATGAAATAGCTAACTCGTATTTCCTTATAAATATTTTTATAGATCTCTTTGTAAGTCGTGTATTTATGAAGCACTATCAGGACACCTGCTAGTATATTAGTCTTTTTCTTATTCCCATTAGTTGAATCATAGGAAATTTCCAATATTCAACCATGTTTACCTGTAAAAAATTTGTATTTATTATAGTCAATCAAATATTAATGTCCCTATTTTAATAATGAGGAACCAAGGTTCACAAAAGCTGAGATTAGCCACTAGCGCACACATCTGGATAAAGAGACTCAACCTAAATCTAAAGGTCCAATCCCACTGAATAGTGGATTTAGGTTTCAGGTTATAAAAGTAAATGCATAACTGTCTTTCCTATTTGTGACCTGAATGCTGTGAGAGGATAGAAACTTATTGAAATTATTAAGATTTTTCTCCTTTACCACTTCTTATCCATTTCTGAAACTAGTGTCTAAGAGATACCTCAATCCCAGCTTCTTGGATGTCCTCCAGGTGTTCTCTCTCTCTCTCTCTCTCTCTCTCTCTCTCTCTCTCTGTGTGTGTGTGTGTGTGTGTGTGTGTGCGCACGCATGCGCGCACTCTATGCTGGAAATCAGTGAGACCTTAGTCTCACCCCTGTGACTGCTGTTGCCTCAGCCTCAATGCCCATGTCTCTAGTACTCTTAATCAAGAAGTCCACCTTGCAGACCATCTTCACTGAACCTGTCAAAGCTGTCCTGGATACAGACTCCAGAGCATGATCTAGTCTGGGGAAGGAGAAAAGTCTGGCTTTGACATACTATGTACATGCCAAGCTTTGAGACCGTGCAAGGTATTGACTTCAAAATTTCAAAAGCTTAATTTTGTATCTCTTCTTTTCACTGCTTTTCCACTTATGATTTCAAAGTCTATTATGATTTGCAAGAAAAAAACCAGGAAATATTAAGTCTGCTTTCCTTTGTTCTTTTCTTGAGGCAATAAAGACAAAATAACTAGTCACCTAAATAGTGAGAATGAGAAGAGGAATCAGAGTAACAGGTAAGAACAGATGGGAGGAGAGGAAAACAGTAGCTAAGGTTCAAAATACCGTCCTCCCACAGCTATTTCTCTGCTTTTTTCAATACCTTTCAACATTTTCTTAGCTATGTGTCAAATTTGAGGGTATCCAAGAAATTGTTCAAGAGCATTACTTAAAGCACTTTTATGGCTTGTGTCCAGATGTCCCCCAAAGCCTCATGAAGTCATAGATGGAGTTTTTCAGAAGTGGCAGGATATGGAGTGTGTGACATTGGGACCAATTCATGGTACAATGCTAGGATTAAGGGCATTAGGATCAAGGGTGTGAGTGTTACCCTCCCTAAGTGTGGGTAGTCTGGGTAAGATAGAAGGGGCAGAAAGAGGCTCATTACTGGTGTCTTGCTTGCATGCTTTGCTACCTTTTGCCTGCCATAAACCACTTCTCCTCTGTGATGCCTCTTTGCCAGGCCATTCTGCCTTGGAGCCAGCTGGTGATAGACTGAAACCGCTGCTAACTGCGAGTGAAATCAACCTTTCTTCCTTGAACTTTGGCTGTCAGGTATTTTGTCACAGCAATGAAACAAGTAACTAAGACAAGCACCAACTGGTTTTGCTTGAAGAACCCTATTCTGGACCAAGAGAAACAGGATAACCCATGTAGTTACGTCAGTGTGCACTTGTGAACAAGCCCAAATTAAAGTCAGAACTTACAATATTAAAAAATAGAAGGAAATATTTTAGACATATAAAACTGGAATTTAGTTTTCTACCAAGCATTGAATAGCAACCTGGCCCTGTTGGGATACTAAAGCCCATTGTGACAAAGCCTTGTTGCTTGGCCTGTGAAGCAGTTCTTTTAGACATAGATGTGGTGCTAGGCCATTATTTAAGCAAGAGTCTTCTAAGCCAAAATTTCTTTAAAGTAGCATGACAAATGGGTATTGTGATGTATTCCTAAGTCCCAGCTTCTTGGGAAGCTGAAGCAAAAGGATCACTTGAGCCATGAGTTCAAGACCAGCCTGAATGACATAGAAATACCTTATTTAAAAAAAAAAAAAGAAACAAAGAAAGAAAAAAAAGAGTAAAAAAATGGCATGGCAGATCAAAAGAGAGTCAAGCAAACTGTGCTGTCATGCTGCTTTTAAACTGCCGAGAGAAAGGAGCGGGGGAGACAGTGTAATTAGAGGCATTTTAAGCTCTCAAGTGGGAAGACCAGCAAAATATTCTATATTTGAAATTGTAGTTAGAACTGGAAGTTCTAAGGTGGAAAGGGTAGAAATAGGGGAACAGGGAGAAAAGAAGTAAGAAAGAAGGCACAGTGTGTATTCAGATACTTTAAGAATCAAATGAAGCACTTCAGGAGAAAGAAACAGTAAAATGGCATGTCTCCTAGGTAATACTATGAGAGATGTCAAGTGGGAGAGAAAGAATGAGAGAATGCAGCAAGGGTCTTGTAAGGGCAGAAAGAACTGAGATAGAAGCAGACTGAATACTTATGAGAAAGAAAATCAACTTCTAGGCAAAAATTTTTACTACCACAAAGTCTCTAGTGTGCTATTAATGTTTAATTAATATTACACAGCTTTAATATACTATATATTTTTCTCAAAATACCATAAAAAGTGTGATCCACCCTTCCTGGACATAGTTCAGAGGAGGGTTCTGCAGCCTCATATTATCCCAGGGAATTTGTTTTCCTGAAGGCTACTTCTGTTCTCTACCAGATCTTGCCAAACTGAGAAAATAAACATTATATGGTTTTTCAATAAGAAACTATTTCAACAATAAAACTATTCCAGTTTGTAAAGAGGAGGCAAAAGTTCTGTTTCAAGTTTTTCTGGTAAAACCTTTCTTATACAAATAATCCTTCCCAGCTGTATACTGTTTTATACTTTTAAAATACTTTCAGATGCATTACCTCATTTGAATTTTAGTGAATTACAGCATAAAAGGAATTTCTAGATCATATGTTTTCATGTACATTTTTGTTTTGTTTTGTTTTTTAGAGACAAGGTCTCACTATGTAGTCCAGGGGGACTGGAACTCACTATGTAGTCCAGGCTGGCCTTGAACTTGTGGCAATCCTCCTGCATCTGGGATTGCAGGCATATGCTACCACATACAACTATGTATCTTTTTTTCTACTATAAAAACCAATTAAAAGTTCAACAAGCTTAGTTAGTTTTTTAAAACTTCAATACTTTCAACCTTTAACTGTTATGTCTTCAGTTTTTCTTCTCCTTTCTTCCTGGTCAGTTCTCTTAACTCTGCCAGAGTTACTCAACAGAGTGACACCCTAAGATTTAGAAACAGCCTGAGTCAGGTTAAATATCTGGCCCTCTATGTCATAGCCAGCTGCTAGTCAGCTGCTTAGTACTAAGAGTGTCACTGTGACCTACTGAGTCCTTTGAAAGGGAATTAGGGGCTATCAAACAGTCTTAAATCCAGGTTAGGCTTGATTTTGAACTTATAACTTAGCATTTAATAGCTTTATCAAGTCTTCTATAAATGATGATGTCTCCTTAAGGTTTCTAAGTGCAGGAAGGTTCCTTCCAGACAGTAGGTATTGAAGAAGTGTTCATGCCGCATAGAAGGAGAACTACTGGAGAGAGGAAACATCCACAGCTTGGGAGAAATAGGCTTGGCTAAGACCTTCTTGATGGAAATAGAGATGGAAATTTCTCAAAACCTGGGTTACTGTGTGCACTGTTGAATTCTGACCAGCTGCCAAGCCTAGTAAAAGTGGGGAGTCTGCTGGCACCCAAGAGGATAACATATTTCTTTTTTGGGCAAATCATAAACCACCTGCATACTGTAATCCTAACATGGCCTCAAATGTGCACAACACAACACCCCGATTTGCCATAAAATGATGCAACATCAAAACCAGACACAGCCCATTAACATCCCTCAGATTTTTTTACTTTTCTACTATGAACAGAGACAGTTTGGGTGCTTTGGCTCTGTCTCTCTCTGTCTCTCTCTGTGTTACTGGGAATCACACCTTCTTTCTCTTAAATCCCACCCTAGAGAGTCTTCTAGGATTTTCTCTGATCTAGGTTCCCCACTTGGCAGTAAAGCTTTTCTACTCAGTCTCAATCTTAGATCTCTAATAGTCTTTACCTTTTTTTTTTTTTTTAATGTAACATGGGAAGAATTGGTATCTTAGCTTCAGCAGAAAACACATGAAAGTTATTCTCCCGTGGGAGATAATAAAAGAGAGCCCCTATGCATGTGTCATGATAGCCATTAATGCTTTGCATAAAGGAGAGAACAAAGAAGCTAAAACTGCTTGAGAAGAAAGAAGGTACTGATCTTCTTGTGGTTGGTGTAGTCCAATTTCAGCAAAGCTGCACTGAGTATACACCTTGGCCAAATGCTGTATTGCGTGCTGGAGAAAAATGAGTAACAGACTACAAAGCCTAATGGGAAAAGATGAAGGAGACAGATAATGTGACACACTGTGTTAGCGGTTGATGCTAAAAAAAGGAACCACACAGATGAAAAGTACTTGCAGTCATAAAGTGGAGGTGGTCAACTGTAGCTAGGGAGTAAGAGAAGCCTTCACATGGGAAATATTGATGCTAATCACCATCTTCATATTGGTTCTCACCAGCAATTATGTGAAGATGAAAAAATTATGGAGTTTATTGACATTTTCAGTTTGCCCTATGTATATCTCAAAAATAGGTATATACAGATAGGCACATGTATATATATGTGTGAGTGTGAAAACTTGTACATGTGTACGTATATGTATGTGTATAAATATATACAAACAAATGTAAGAAACACTGTGTTTTCTTTTGTGACTATTGCTCTTGATTCTCTAGCATAAGTTCAAGTGCTTAAATACTTAAAGTTTTTCGTACATATTATAGTTATAAATGATGATTTCTTTAGCATAAGCTGAAACTTGAATCAGTAAGCAATATACAATTAGCTATTATATACAACTTTTTGGTCAGTGTTGAACTGCATATGTTAGTGGCATATAGACACACTATTATGATGCTTGCCAAGTGACCAAATTGCCTAATGACACATTTCTCAGAATGTATCATCATGGCTAAGTGACATATATAGTCACATATATGAGTGAACCAGGTAAAGATACATATGTCTATATATTTTTATCTTTTCATTAATTTTAGTACTACCTTCCTTCTTTTCTAAGACTCTCATTTTTATTTTCCACTTTGTGTGTTTTCGTCATGCTTGGATTGTGAGTTGACCAGTGACATCCAGCCCGAGACCCAGCAGCGTGCACCAGGATCCCTAGGAAAGAGTGCTGGAGAGGCCCTTCGTGCTGGTCTTATATGTAGCCATTGTTCCTACTTGGAAAGCTCCATGTGGTTCAGTGATTTGCAAATAGATTTGCACTTTGTAAGGTGATGCTGTTTCTACTCTGAAAATAGGCCGTCTGCTCAACGTTGCTCTTTTGTTAGCCCAAAGGAGCATTGCCTCTTAAAACGATATCATATTTGCTGGAGCTGTCTGTTTCAACCTGTCTAGTGTTGTCCCTCCTTCAGTGGATCAGAGTTACAGTGATCCAAGGAAAAGGAACTTACTCTGCTCTCCTCTTTCACAGGAAGCAAGCTTGACATAGTGTCACCTGACAAAGATTCCTTGACTGAACCAAAGGCTTAGTTTTTGTGCCATTCTAGTAAGCACCCTCCCCAATTGCTGAATATAAATAAGAGGAAGTTACCTATTCATCATTCTCTACCTACTCTTGGGTGGTGGACCAGTCCTGGCGGAACCTTACCGTCTCTCTATTACATAAGCCACAAAAGCACTTTCCAAACTGTACAGCATCATATAAATATAAGATATTTTTGCAATTATGTTAAAAACAGCAATACACTAAAGAGTAAGTCTTTCTTTATAGATCATATCCGTCTGCTTTTCCTTTTACCACCATTTATGTGATTGACTTTGGGCTTCACTAGCCTTGTTCCTTTTTTGTCTTTAAGGGGCTACCTACCCCTGTGACTTCAGAGAAGTACAAAAGTGACCAACTTTTCAAGAATATGTTTTTTTAATGTGATGAACATTAGTTAATTCTGGGTGCATATGCATCTTCATTATCTCTAATTTTCTTAATTTATAAATGTTCTCAAATTTAAAGGGAAAAATCACTATGATCTGAACTGGTCTAAAATATAATTAATTGATAAGAAACAGGATCCAATTCTGTGAAATCAACTGGCTTCTAAAGATAATTTCCAGCCTCAAAAAATGCCAAAAAATCATAAAGATAACTTCCAAATATCCCACATTTACTTAAAAAAAAGGTCATACTCTAATTTTCCTGAGGATCAGTCCCCTATTTTTGTTAGTACCCACTATAGTAATGTTCACTGCACAATTTATAATAGTAGGATCTGCCACAACTCCAAACAGTTGTATTGAGAATAGTAAGTCTAATGAATGAAATTGTGTAATTGGAAACATTAAATTTTAATGTAGTATATGAAATTGTGATTATTATAATTAAAACGATAAAATTTTATATATACTATATGTTTGTATGTGTCTATAGATAAGTAAATGAAATTAGAAAGGAATATGAAGAAATAAAAAGTTATTGTACAGTAATTGAGTAATAACCAGGAATTATGGGTGATTTTGTAAAAATTGTCTTGTAAATATTTGGTGAGATTGGTGATACAGCTTAGGGGTAGAACCCTTGGCTAGCATACACAAGAGTCTGGGTGCTGTCCTCAGCACTGCTAATAAAAAATAAAGTAAAGGGCTGGGGATTTAGCTCAGTGGCTTAAGTGCTTGCCTGGTAAGCACAAGGTCATGAGTTCGATCCCCAGTACCCAAAAAAAAAAAAAAAAAAAAAAAAAGCTAAAAATAAAGTAAAATCTATTTACTCACAAAGACAATGAATGTTTTCTGGATTCATATCCTCATGCTGTTGGACTTCCTTTTGCCTCTTGTTCTTGTACCTTTATCAGATTGTTTTTGTGACTCTTGCCCCTGCTTCTCTAGTGTGTGCTCAAGGCTTTAAATGTTTAAAACTGTGTTTCTGTTACTTATTCGAGCTATAAAATTTTGCATAGACTGAAAGTAGGGTCAGTATGCAAATCCTTGTCATTTCTTTGCATTTTATTTCTTTGCAGTGTGATTTGTATGTTAAGCACTGTAGGGATCAGCCTATGTCATGTTCTCCGGGTCACTTTCTAGCCACCCCATGAGTGGAGTAAGGAGACTGCTAGACGACATCCTTCTCACCATCAGCCCTTTATTTCTCTGCATGCATAATCCAATCCACGATCTGTCTTGGTGCAGAATTATTAAAAGCAATCTTCCTAATTCTCTTCTGTGGTATACCCCGTAATTCCTCTTACACTTCCAAGTTATTCTCTTCATCCTTTTATGGTGTATTTTGTGCCTTGTGACTCATGCTGGAAACTTTTTAGTTTCCATTTTACTTTTGAAAATATCCGTGTCAATATAGGCAAAATTATATGACAAAATATAAAATCTTGTGGTAGAATAATAAATGCTGAGGTAATGAGAAAGACTTTGTATCCGGGCAAACCTTGAAATAAAAGAGAAATAGTGTAACACACAGGCTGTCGCTGGACTGAGAAGGTTTTTCTTTCCTTAAACAGGGGAGTAAATATGTTAAGATTTGATAAAGCAAAGTGATGACTGGATATGTGTTCCTTTATTAATTTTGATTCTTGCCTGTGTGCATGACAGTTTTAAAAATGCTGTTGAAACTTCTTATTCCATTGTGCTGAATTAACTTTTTTATGCACCCTATTGTGATCATACAGAAAACAGCAGTGAGGGAAGTATGGAAGTGAAGTGAGCGAGAACCTATACAAAGTGGGGTCCTGAGCGAAGCAGATTGTCATTACCAAAACGGAAAGCACAGTCACATGTATAACAAAGAACTAGAATGAGAACACTACTGCCCATATTCTTCGGAACAGGACACTGCCCTTCAAAATTAAATATGGTCGCATAAGTACATGCCCGTAATCTCAGCCACTCGGTAGAGCGAAGCACATTTGGTGTGAGCTGGGCAACTAGAGAGATCCTGTGAAACTAAAATTAAAAGGACTGGGAAATAATTCAGTGGTAAAGCATTTCTGTTGCATGTGTCCTGTGTTTAATCCAAATACCAACCAAAAAAAAAAAAAAAAAGAACTAAAGTAAGTGAATTACCTAAAATTACAATAGAGGAACTAAAAACAATGATACATCCACACTGGGCGGGAGAGGGGTATACATGATCTAAGCTCCCATCTATGAGAATAGGAAGGAAGTCTACAGCTGAGATAAAGTCTCTTTGATAAATGAAGAAGTGGCAATATGACTGTACTAGTTAGAGATAGGGAAGTAACCATGCAGAACCATTAAAAAAACCAGCAGTTTAAAAAGTTAGATTTCATCTAGGGTTTAAGGCAAGAAGGCAAAGGGGTCAGATGAAAGTAAAATGCATCAGCAAAACACTCATAATTCTCACAATACCTTCAGCATCACTGACTTTTGTTTTCTTGAAAGGCTAAAGCTCAAGGTTAGAACACTTGCTTGCCATATGTGAAGTTCTGCACTCACTCTCTAGCTCTGGAAAAAATCACTTCTGGATGCAATAGATGCAACAGTAAGACTATCAAACCCAAGAAAATGTCTTCTCAACAGCCCATTTTTTGATTTATGTTGCATGCTGGCTAACAATTATTTATATCTTCGTCTTTTTATTTGTATCTGAAATTATCCTTTGCTTGCTTTTTTAAATTTATTTATTTATTTATTTATTTATTTATTTACTTATTTATTGTCTTTTTGAGACAAGATCTCACTATGCAGTTCAGGCTGTCCTTGGGCTCACTTTGTAGCCCAGGCTGGTCTCGAGCTTGCAGGGATCCTCCTGCCACAGCCTCCCCAGTGCTAGAATTACAGGAATGTGCAACCATGCCCAGTTGATTTACTTTCATTTGTTTCTGTTATTTTTGCTCTTTGTAAACATTTTTGAAATGATTTATCTATATTTGAATTAGAAAATGATTTATTCATTTATGGAAAGCTTGTTTCTGAGAGATTATTAAATTAAACTGCCAGGTGTGATGGTGCATGCCTCTAACCCCAGAACTGTGGGGGCTGAGGCAGGAGGATTGCCATGATTTCAAGGCCAACCTAGGCTTCATAGTGAGTTCAAGGCTAACCTGAACTGCACAGTGAGACCTTGTTTCAGGATTAAAAAAAAAAAAAAAGCCCAATAACATAAAAACAGATCCCCCTGAAAAAGTTAAACAAAGAAGACTTCTATAATCAACTGGGTTTAAAGTATACCTATGAACGGAGACACAAAGGAGAATTAGAGATACGAAGAATGGAAAGAAACAGCTAATGGGTTACCATTTGGGGTGGGAGGGGATGATGAAAATGTTTTAGAATTAGCAGGTGAAGCTGGGTGTTTAGCTCAGCGGCCTAAGCACCTGCCTGGCAAGCACAAGGTCAGGCGTTCTATCCCCTGTACCTATATATATATATATCGAATTAGTGGGAGGTGATGGTTGTACATCTTGTAAATATATTAAAGCCCACTAAATTGTGCACTTTAAAGAAATTAATTTTATGTTCTATGAAATATTTTAATACAAATGTCTAAAATATTACAAGGAAATAAATTGAAATAATAATCATTGTGTTATACTTATGGGAGATTTTTTATTTTTTCCTAAAGTTTTGGTAATGTGAGATTTCGTAATTTAAGTAATACTTTAAAGTAAAATCATTAACTTCAATGTGCAGTACCATATTCATATGTCTAATTTTTCCTGTTAATTTCATAACACTTTCTTATTTTCTCATACATGTTAGGTTGCAAAATTGTCCATGTTTTAATGTTTTCTTTATTATTTTGGGTTTTGTATTACTCTTAGAAAGAGTTTCACCATACCAACATTATGACAACATGTCTAATATTTCTATGCCTTTTATTCCTAGTAGTTTTTTAAAATTTTATTTTATTTTAAAAGGGAGTAAAATTAAATACAACAAAACAGAACAGAATGGGACATAAGAAAGCATAAATTTCAAAGCTAGACAACAAGATATCTTCACTATCTGTCATATTGTCTCTTGTTCTCTTCCAAATGGTTGTCCATATCTTGGCATATGGGGAGTTCATACTACATAACATAGCCAATCTTTTCACAAGATGTGTAGTTCACTGGCTCCCACTTGTTAAGCAGGGGGGATGGGGGACAGGACACATGAGATGTCTGATTCTCAGCCCACACGCCAGCAGGATCACAGTCACCCCCCAGAGATGGGAAGAATTCCTTGTTCTCCTGGCACCCCGAGTCAACCGCGTGGTGCAGGTCCCGAGGCGCCAGGGTCTCTCCCCTGCAGGGCCCCTAAAGTCCACCATACTCACCTGCCATTTCTTTCTGATGAGTTGACCATTCCATTTCCAAAGTTCTGAAATGGCCAGCAGACCACAGAAAGAATTCTCTTTAGGCTCCTGTTTGAAACCAGCAGCTACAGCAATCTGCTGGCCTTGCTTCAGGGCCATTATTCCTAGTAGTTTTATAATTTTCCTTTTCTTTTTAACCCAAGGCCTTGCACATGCTAAGCACATACTCTACTACTGAGCCCCACCCCAAGCCCTGTGATTTGCATTTTCATTTAAAAAAAAGTTCAAATCTTTGACTGGTCTGGAATTTAGCTTGTTTTATGATATGATATAGAAGAAAAATTACTTTTATAATCTATTAGCTGTCATAAACAAATTTATTTTATTTCATATAATTACTTAATATTCTACTTTTGTAGAATACTAAATATATACACTTACACAAGTACACACACACATACACTTACAAATTTTTTAGTCTGTTCTTTGAATTTATGGCCTGCTTCTAAAGCAGTACCATGCTATTAGTTTTTATGTATGATAGGACATAAAAGCCTTGTCTTCTTGTAAGAATTTTAAATAAATAATTGAAAAATACCACTCAAAAATAAAATTTATGTCCCAAAATACTAAGCAAGTTGCTCAAATACTTGAAGTCATTTAGATTTAGAATTCAGAGAACAATCTCAGTATCTTAAGTTTAGTCACTTATTCATTTTATTTAACAAGTTTTTATTGAGCACCTACTTACTGTAGCTTCTGAGGATCTATCCAAGAAGAAAATACAAAGGTATATGCCCACATGGAACTAAGACATTCTCAACATTATTACTCATGTTCAGGTAGATATATGCCTTTACTGTATTTCCTAATTTTTGAGAAATAAATTTTAGCTATCACTTTAGCATAAGTAGAATTTGAATGTTGAACTTCATATTTCACAGCTTCTTGTACACATTTTTTAAAAAACTAGTTTCACTTCTCTCTTTTATGCAAAGTAATCTCTTTATTATGTCTAACTTTGACTTCCAAAAACCCCTTTGTAAGAATATTCATTGTAAAGCGATTTGAGATTTTATAAGGAATTTTTGTTCAGAGAAATCAAGGTCATCATTAAATTAGAAAAAATATATTTTCCTTAAGCATAAATATATTGTCATTTATTTATTAAAATAAAGCAGTACATCTGGTGTTTATTGTGCTTGTAAAATGGGGATTAATGTCCATTTACCATTTCTGTTTTGGGGGAACTATCAAGAACTTCTCTTTTCTGAAATTTCAGCAAGAAGCATGATGATATTATTTTGTATATAATATTCACAATGACTCTTTCTCCTTATTCATTCCGATCACTATTACTGATTTTATGATTTTGAGTGGCTGGCTTCCACTGTCTACTTTCAAAATGATCCCAAGGAAATAGTAATTTGATAGGAATTAGATGTAATTTCACATTTGGGCTATAAAGTTGTGCAGATCTGCTTCAGCTCTAGCTCTACAAAAAAAGGTACGATTTTGGGAAAGCAAGATAACTTCTCTTATATTAGGTTTCTCCATCCATAAACTGGTGAGTCTAATAGTATCTGTATCTTGGTCTATCTCATGAATTATTAGAATACTCTAAGTTGGGTAATTTACAAACAGAAATGTGTTCCTCACAGTTCTGGATGCCAGGATCAAGTACTGGCAAGTTTAGTGTTTAGAGAGGGGATGGTCTCCCCTTCCAAAATGATATCCTGAACACTGCATTCTCCAGAGGAAAGGAATACTGTTCCTCACATGGCAGAGAGGAGCAGAAAAAACCTACTCTCACTAGCCCTTTGATAACAATATTTATCTATTCATACCTGAACACCTTCTGTTAGGCCATGCCCTTCCCCAACATCATTGCAATCAGAGCTAAACACTCAACACATAAGAATGAAGAAAACAAAAAGATTTCAGCTATTGCAACTTACTTCATGGGAATGTTGAAAAAAATTAAATGAGTTAGAACATGTAATATTAATAGCCCTATGCTTGGCAATAGTATGTGTTAAATAAATGCTAGCTAATGTTATTGACATATTCATTAAATCACCTGTAGTTCCTTCAGGTAATGGGAGGAGGGATATTGAAGTAAAGACTTTAGGAATGCCCTGAGAAATCTGGAAAAGCTATTGAGTCAGCCTCTTGGACAGCGGAAGCCACTTAGGAACAAGTAGCATCCAGAGAAGAGTCACTAGTCTGAGTCACATTCTTTTTTTTTTTTTAAGACATTTATTCAGCCTCATGATCAGACTATTACATTGCGCAGTCAACAGGATGGGTGCAAAAAAAAAAGTCTACACTAAAACCATTTGTTGGAACGCTTTACACTTTCCATAGAACAGAAACTAAAATAACCTGTTATACAATTAGTCACAAATACAGTCCCAACTTTTTTGCCCATACACATGAATATTGTCTAAAACATGTCTTCTTTGTGGCAGCTAGGCCCTGCAATCACTATACTTGGCTGAGTTCACAAATCTGCAGCTTTCCTGTTACTTCTCTGGCTCTCCTCTCTTGCTAAACTTTGTTTCCTGGAAGTATTTAAAGCCTACTTCCATAGCTACTGCTGCTGCTGAAACCACCATAGCCACCTGAATTTTGTGGTTTGGTAAAGTATTGCCCTCTACCACCATAAGGCTTCTGCCTCCGAAGTTTCCTCTCTTCATGGGTCCAAAACTGGAAGATAGGTTGTAACTGCCAAATTGATTGTAGCTTCCACCACCTCCATCATTGCTTCCATCACTACCAAATCCATTGCAACCAGCTCCACAGCCACCATACCCACCTCTACCACAGCTGCCACCAAACAAAGCTACCTCAACCACTGAAGTTTCCTCAGTGACCAAAACTGAGGAATTGTCACCAAAACCACCTCCACAACCAGTATGGTAAAACTGAAGTGATTGAAATCATGACTGACTGAAACAGTAGAAAGAAGAGGGGCTTTGCTTTTGTATCCTTTGATATGATTATGTGGCTCAGATTGTCATTCAGAAATACCATATTGTGAATGGCCACAACTGGGAAGTAGTGAAAACCCTGTCGAAGCAGGAGATGACGAGTGCTTCATCTAGCCAAAGAGGTTGAAGTGATTCTGGAAATTTGGGTGGTGGTCTGAGTCACTTTCTTGCTGCTTGGTAAGTGCATGGATTTCATAATTGGGTGACTTAGAGTTCCTCCATTTGTGCTTCCACCCTCTTGTATGAATACCTTAGATTTTACCTTTCCTTTATCTGCTGCTTGTTCACAATTGCCTACTTTTTCTTTCTGATAATGCCAAACTTCAAATTATTCACAATTAGCTCCAAATCAAATTTCTAGGAGATAATGTCTGTTTGTCTCTATAATATCCCTACTTGAACAGAGGTTCTATGCTAAACCATCTCATAGTCCATAAATACACCTAAAAATTAGTCACATCTGGGTCACGAATGTGTTCCTGTTGAGGTCAGATGAGATGGAAGAACTGAGTATTGAAGGAACAGGAAAGGGTAGCAGAGATCACAGGGGGAGTAAAGCACAGGTGTCTTCAAAGGGTCATGGGCATCAATCACAGCTTTCCCTGGAAGGGGTCCCTTAGTGATTGGCTAGTCTACAACCATACCTTAGACAAACTGTATCCAGTTTATTCAACAGAGCCAATAAGTAATGTCTCCGTTTTCCTCCCTCCATTCATAAGAGCTATTTTATTAGTTTGTTTGGTTTTACAGGGAAGTAAGCTGATATGAATTAACATAAAAAAGGAGAAATGTAATGGGTCAGAGGATCCAGGAAAGGATTAAAATTACAGTGAATGCCCAAATACGGTCTTTCTTCACATGTAACTTTTATTCTTATTTCAAAAAAGCACCGTATTTCTTTTCTTTGTGATCCCAATAAACCATGACTCTAACCTTGAATGATCTGTTTCTGGTTTGCACAGCACTTGGCCCATGTGAATAAGTTTGCTTTTGCTCCTTAAGGCTGCCTTGAATTTCTTGAAACTCTCAGCTTCATAGTGTTTTTCTCCTTCAACCTCAGGATCCATGTGGTTTCCCCCTTCTCTATTCTGCTTTGCTTGGCCTAGGTACCTCCATGATAACTCTCCCTTATTCACTTGCCAAGAGGTCTCTCCTCCTGCTTCTTCCTTACCTCGTTAATGAGTTCATGAAATTTTCGTCCTCCGCAGTCTCAAGGCAAAGATAGCTGTGTCGGTGGAAGTAATCTTTCTTTTCTTCAAGAAAGTTCCATTGTAGCCAGGTGTGGTGGCATATACCTGTAATCCCAGCACTTGGGAGGCTGAGGCAGGAGGATCATAGTGAGTTTGACACCAGCCTGGGCTACAAAGTGAGCTCAAGTTCAGCCTGAACTGCATAGCAAGATCCTGTCTCAAAAAGACAAAAAAAAAAAAAAGTTTCACCTTGGAAATCACTTGTCCTTTTTCTTATTGATTTATTTTTCATCCCCATCAATTCTGGAAATTCATCTTCTTGTCTTTTTCCAATCTCTTTGATTACTCTCTTTATATTCTTCTCTTTCTCATATAGAATTAATTAATTCCTCTGCATTAAAAGGGCAATTAATGAGTTTGCCTTAATGAGTTTGCTTAGGCAGCTATAAGAAAATAGAGTACCATGGTCTGGATGGCTTAAACTACAGAAATTTATTTTCTCATAATTCTGGACTGGAAGTCTACAATCAATGGGTCAACCAACAGGGTTGTTTTTTTCTGAGGCTTCTGGCTTTTAAATGGACATCTTCTCCCTATATCCTTACATGATTGTCCATAAGTGTCCCAATTTGTGCTCGTATGAGAACACTAGTTACATTCAATTAGGGCCCATACTAATGACCTCCTTTTAACTTTAGTTACTACTTAAGGACTATAAATCTAAATTCAATCACATCTAGGCCTTCACCATCAGAACTTCAGTATGTGAATTTTGGGACATACAGTTCAGTCCATAATGTGCCTACATTTTAAAAAAAGCTTCACAAGTGAAGTTACTATTTCTATCTCTCATTGATAATCAGCCATGTACTCAAATGCATTGAAACATCCGTAATTTTGCTATATTACATTATTAAGAATGATTTGTTTTATTAATCTCTTATGTTCTATTTTATATCCCAAGTAAGGTGTGATAGAGATGAACTATGCTTCCCTCTCTGAATTTCCATAATACTTGGTATAGCACTTTGTGCATTGGGCATTCTCAATGTATAAGTGTGACAGTTTATTCAGTTTTCTGCTACTTTAGATTCTCCTACATTCAAACTAGCTGAAAAATTGCCATCATTCAATTTTTTTTCAGATAATTTCTACAAATGTGTTCTTTTTAAGAAAGGTCCCTGTTCAGCAAGATAACAAGAGCCCACTCAGGTAAACTAAGGCAGAGGTGGAGCATGTTTGAGATTGACCCTAAAGGGTCCACTCAGATTACCAGGATTACTGAGAAAGCTTAGATGGGGTCAGTCCAGGAAGAAGTTTTTAAATAAGACTGCGGTCAGAAAACATGTAAAGGTGGCCATCTGATTGGCAAAGTGAGTAAGGGGCTCTGCTCACTCCCAGGCTACATGTTAGGCTTTCGTTGGTGGAGCAGGAAAAAGCACCTTGGGACAATCTGAAAGAGAAACTCTGCCTCATCAATGAGTTTCTGCAGAAGCCTCTTGTCCTGGATGCTTGACTATCAGAGTCTGTGGCTGGGCAAAAACACAAAAAAGACAGCATGTATGAGGAACAGGCCCTCATCAGATACCTAATCTGCTGGCTCTTGATCTTATTTTCCCCACCCTCCCAGAACTATAAGCGATAATGTCTGTTTGTGTGTTACCCAGTCTAAGGTATTTTGTTATAGCAGCCCACTTGGACTATGACAGCAGCCATGGTCCCTGCTGTCTTGCTTATTCTCAACGGGGTCCACTTTCAACTCCAAGAGCTTACCTTCAGCTTCTTGCCAGAAGATTAAACCTATGATCATCTCTTTTGGTTAACTCCTGCTCAACTGTTCAATAACCTAATCATGAGAATGACCCTCTTACAGTCACTGGTGCAACTCCACCTTTGGACAGGGTAGAGTGGAGTGAACAGGCATAGAGAGCAGAAATCCCAAGGCCTTCTGAGAATTCTGCCATCTTACAGATGCAAAAATCAGAGGCATGATCAAAAAAGCTCCAAGTGTTAGAGCTGGCCTAAACAGGTCTTCTGATTGTAAAACCAGTGCCCTGATGATCTCTACCCTATGGTTTCTACCAGTGTACTGTTCGGTGTTTGTCTCTAAAGCTGTTTAACAGTAGGCAATATGGGCCTTTGGGTATTTCCATATAAGAAATTCCATCAAGTCCTCTATAAAAACAAATTCATCTTTGCAGACAGCTACTGAATGAACCATAGCACTTTCATTTTTATGTTTTACATTAGTCTACAATATGACTTTAACTTTATTTTCATTTTTGAAAGGTAAAGACTTCTACTTTAAACTCAAATAGTTTGACAATCTTTAGGTTAGAAGGAAGGTTAGGCTTTAAAAAGACAAATAGGTCAGGATTTGAATCCCAGCACTACTACTTACTCAAAGTAACTTTGGGTGCCTTGTGCAATTTTTCCTAAGACTCATTTTCTTTATCAGTGCATAATAGAAAAATGATGGCAAGCTTGGAGGTGGTAATGAACTTAACGCCATTGTTGTATTTGTAGTCCTTGGCACGTAGCACTTTATAATATATTTGGAAATGAGTTAATACCTTTTATGGAAACCATTGGGCATAGCATCTTTTTAATAAAAAGTAATTAGTGCTATTGTTTCTGCAAGCTTTTTTTCTTTTTCTTTTTGTATCATGCTGAAATACTACATGTACTTATGCTTTGAATTCCAGAAAATGTTAACCTAGGGGAGGGAGAATTTGAGTAGGAAACGGTTGAGAGGTGGCCAAAGAAGACCTTATTTTAACCTATAATTTGTGTAATTTTGCAAGGAAAATATATTCATGTTTTAATTGTTCAATTAGGAAAAATAAAAACTTCAAGAGTAAACCAAAAAGTTTTCCTTATGTCACCCTACAAATACTCTTGCATTAATTTAGGGGTTTATCTTTGCTTTTATACTTAAAATTCTGCCTTCCTCCAACACATACATGTGTTTGTAACAGATATTCAACTTTCTATCTAATTAATATATTGTTCTTTCCATTGAGCAAGTAGTCCTGAATTGCATAACCCATTTCTCATTTCTGCTGGAGAAATTACATAAACAGTCAGCAGTGGCCTCACCCTCTATTATCTTAACCCCCTATCAGAAACACTCTGATTAATTTATTTAAGTCTTTATCTTATCTCATGGTGAAAGACTTTGGTTATCGCGTCTCTTTTCCTCAGTGATGCACACACAGAGTGTGCTGTAGTATGCAGCTTGGTCACACGGTGACCCCTTGACTCTTTGGGGCCTCAAAGCTCCTTTTGACCACCATCAGTCAAAACTTCTTTACCTGGCTGGCGGACATTCCAGGATTGGGGCTCACTTAACCTCATGCTGCCTTGTGACAAACGTAGAGTCCTCAGCTTCTCTAGTAGAAGATGAACTTTGTGAGAGCAAAGTCTCCGTCTTTACATTGTCGATGACTGTCTCTCAACAGTGTCCCTTGCTCACATTGAAAATGCTCTTTTGAATGAATAAAGCTGGAATCTGACCTTATATTTTTCAAAAAATAATTTGTGCTCCACTTATTGCCTACAATAAGTAGAAGTTGTGGCCAAGAAGCAATTTCCCATTTTTGTAACAATAATTTCTAATTGTTTACTATTTGAGTTTAAAAATGTTAAGGTTTTATATTATTTTGACAATATGCTTAAGCCTTAACTGAATTCTATTTTAGAATGCTTTTTGTTTTTTCTCTTCTATTAACATGACTCAAGTCATCTTGCGATTACAGATTACACTGACTTTATAGTTTATTTTTAATGACAATGCAATCTTTACTTTTGAATATCATATTGGTGATATTTCAGTAGCTTTATCAAAAGATATTACTTATTCCTTGTTTTGTTTGTTTTGAAGGCATGGTTACTGCTTAGTGAAGACCATTGCCTTTGGCATTTGATCTGAATTTGAATCCCAAATATGTCGTTCAGTAGTTATATGACGTTTCAATTTTCTAAGCCTCATCTGCTCATCTAGAAAATTAAGACAAAAGAGAAAAAATTACCCACATGACTATTTTAAGGATTAAGCAAGAAAATGATGTTAAGAACAGTCCAGAAAAAAATAAGACATCTTTCCTGCTTTTACTATATGTCTATATATCTGTGTGTAGTATATACATCTGTGTGTGTATCTTTGTGTGTGTGTGTGTGTGTGCATGTGTATAAGTGTATATCTGTCACCAAATCTGTATATTTAACTGTGTAAACCGCAGAAGGTTAGAATGTCAGTGCAAAACTGTGGATTGAAGATCATTTGTTCTCAGCCAGGACACACCCAAAGATACTGATTCACAGGGCCTGACTCCAGGTTCAACTCAGTTTCTGGATTGTCAACGAATGCCCCATTCTCTATTACTCTTGCTCAGCAGAATTAGAAGAGGATAAGAGTGTTAGAGTAGGAATACCTCTAAAGTCATAGATCTGAGTTCAATCCTTTAAAAAAAATTATTTATTAATTTAATTATTTTTTGAGACAGGGTCTTGCTCTGCAGTTCAGGCTGGTCTTGGGCTCACTTTGTAGCCCAGGATGGTCTTGAACTTGCAATAGTCCTCCTGTCTCGGCCTCCCAAGGGCTCCCACCATGGCCAGCTCAATCCTTTTTTTAAAAAAATAGTAGATTATTAGCAAATTTCAGGCCTTCCATTATTATCAGGTAAGTATGCTTTGGCTAAGGTTGAAAAACAGGGTCAGAAAAATGATATAAAGTGAAGACCATAAGGTAAAAGGCCCACAAGACCAGGCAGATAAATACTCAAGATGAGTCAAATGTGAGAACCCACAGGATGCTGTTAGTAGGATACTGATGTGCAGAAAACCACACACACACACACACACACACACACACACACACATGCTCAGCCTTTCTTTTAAACACTTGTGTGCTTCAGCATAAGGCTAGCATTACCAACTCCTCTAGCATTCAAAAAAGCCAGAACTCTAGAATTTTGTCTAAAATCTCTATATTTTGATATCCATTCAAATAATTTTAAAACTGTGACAAATCAAACATGGCCACCATTTGTAATACTTATAGACTATCAATTTGTGACTAGACTTACTGATCAAATTTCTTAGATTATGTACCCTTATAATTGGATGCATTCTGAATGTGCAATTCAGAATATAATTTATACATTATATATTTATTCAAATTCTAAGAATTAATATAATACCTTCTTTTTGTAGGGGAAAAGTAAATATAAATGGATGTCCTTATACTTCACTTGAACGCCATGGTCCCGTGGGTGTGCAGCAAGTGTGGAGACCACAATGTGGCCTGGGAGTCACAGGCAGAGGGACCTAGAGAAGTGAAAGTCTCTTGCTGTCTCACCCCAGTCATTGAACTTCCTGGTTCCTTTCCCCAGAGCAGCCTCCAAAAGTAGTAGGATTTTTCTTTTCTGTAAAAAATAGCAGAGCATGTCTCTGTCATTGACCGTTTCTCCCTTTGAAGAGATATCAGTTCCAAAATAGCATATATTTTTCATTGTTCATTAGTTTATTCAGAAGACTTTTACTAATTTTAGCCACCATGTACCAGGCTGTGTTTCAGGGACTTGGGGCTGAAATACAAGCAATAAAGCAGACAAATATGGCTGCCCTCATGGAACTTTAGGTTGTGTGGAGGAGAGAACCAATATTCATCTACATATCAAGTATATACTTAAAGAGCAAATGGTGGCATTCACCCACTGATGCCTCGGGGAAGCTCTGCAGGCAGAGGGACCTTGATTTGTAAAGTCCCTGAGGGAAGAATGTGTTCCAGCAAGATCAGGAAGAGGAAAGAACCAGATGGCTAGAGGTTATGATGGTCCTGCTGAAGAATCTGCTTTTATAGATGTGTTGAAAACACAAAGTCTAAGTAAGGATTTTGATTGAAGGGCACAATGTAATTTATTATTGGATTTCATGGGTAGAGGCAGGGAGACCTGGGAAACAGTAAGGCTATTCCCGGGTGTCCTCAGAGGGGATGGCCATCCTGGTATGAGAGGAGTGGATGAGTAAAGAGGCAACTATAGTCAGGATTTATTTTGGAGACAGACTCAACAGAGCTCGCTGATAGCTTACCCTACACATATACAAGCATGTATTTATGATTGCCAGTCTCCCTCCATTTACTTAAATAATTTTTATGTTGCTTTTTTTCACTAAATATTAGACAGAGCCCATTAATCTAGATCAGTGACATTAATTCTTCCTTTTTGTTTCTTTTTCTCCTTTTATAAAACTAAGTTTAACACATAGTTTTAAAAGTGAATGGTTCTCTAAAACTCAAGGTGAAAATCAGCAGTAAGGTTCTGATTCCCACCCCCACCCCAGAGGTTATGATCACAGTTTTCTTCCTCCCAATAGGCTCCAGTCTGTGTCCTTTACCTAATTGTCTTGGCATTTGTCATCATTTTCCTAGATAACATTCTTGTATTGTTATTTCTTGGTTTTCTAGTTTTAGATATGATCTTTGATTTTTGTACTCCGGAAGAGTAAGACTCAGCTCTTTGGGCTTCCTGCTCTATCATTTTTACCTACTTTTTTATATTTATTATAATTTTGGTCAATTTAATTATCATACCCCACTGGAGCTATTATAACAAAATGATACTGACCAAGTAGTTTATAGTTGTTTATTTTTGTGAGATAAAACCCAGGGCCTTGTACCTTTTTATTTTTCATTGTAAGACAGGGTCTTGCAAAATCACTGCATTGCCAAGGTATGGCTTGAACTTGCCATCTTCCTGACCCCACTTCCCAGAATACTCGGATTACACATGTGTACCATCACCCTACTTATCTTCTTAACCTTATAATTATTAAATCACTAATTGTGCAAATTAATGTTTTCACTGTGACATTCTCATCTATGCCTATGTCATGCTTTGATCACATGTGCCCTCCTCACTCCCCTCTTGCCTGATCTTCTCTTTTCCCTCGCTCATTTCTCTTACCCTACTAGGGTGGCCTATCCTCTATGTTCAAGTCTCTTTTTTTTCAGCTTCCTCATATGAGAGAAAATACACAATACTTAACTTACTGCTAAAGTAATTTATAAACAACAGAAATTCATTACTTCCAGTTTTGGAACCTGGGGAGTTCAATACCAACAGAGCAGCAGTTTTGGTGTCTGGTAGGGCTGTTCCTCATCATGAGACAGAAGGTGACTTCAGTGTGTCCTCGTGGTGGACGGAGCAAATAGGTTCACAAGCTGTCTTTTATAAGGCATCAATCCCATTCACAAGGGCAAGTCTAGCCACCTATAAAAGACCCTTTCTTTCTTTCTTTCTTTCTTTCATTCGTTCTTTTTCTTTTTTCTCACTATGTAGTTCAGGTTAGCCTTCAACTTGCCACGTAGCCCAGGCTGACCTTGAGCTTGTGGTGATCCTCCTGCCTCAGTCTCCCAAGAGCAGCCCCAGCCAGATAGTTGTTTTAAACCACTGCATATGGGTTAGTTTGTTATAGGGCAATATGTAACAGACATAAGCTCTAATATGGGCTGGTTTTTGCTCTACTACCATCATAGAATTTCTATTCAGCACCATCCTAGGATTGTCCTGTGATTTTTTTTTTACTATATTGATTCCCTTATTTCTCCTATTCTCCTATTTCTAGTAAGCCACATCTTTTTCTTGCTTACATTCCTCTAATGACTTCCCTAGACAGGGTGAATGAGAGGTAAATTGCTTGAGACCTAGTATGCCTCACAATTGATCAAGAATTACATGTGTTTTATTTCTATTTTATCTCATCAAACTTTAAAAAAACATTTAATACATAATAGCTGTACAAATTTATTTGGTGCAGTTTGACATTTCAGTACATACATACAATGTTTACTGATCAAATCAGGATAATTAACATTTCTACCTTCTTATATTGGGAAACTTTAGCTCCTCTCATCTCATCTAGTTATTCAGAAAATATATAATTGGGTAGCAGGAACTATAGTCACCCCACCTAGTTCTTTCTTTTTTCTTTTTGAATAAAAAAAGATGACTTATTTGAAAATGGGGAAAGGGGGAAAAGAGAGAGAAGACACGGTGGACAGCTACTCTGGACAAGTAGAGAGTATTCATAAGTAAGTAGCTAGTGGATTCTTGTTTTTTAGTGAGATCTTTGTCTCCTGAAAGCTCCTGGAATCTGATTGGCTCCCTGACTGTCTTTCAACCTCCTTTAGATTCTTTCCCATAATATGATCTTTCCTTGTCTGTTGGTGGAGAATAAGATTATGGATGGGGAATGAGCAATGATGCTGAACATTTTTTCATACGTTTATTTGCCATTTCTATTTCTTTTATCTGAGAATTCCATCTCACCCTAGAAAAAAATGTCTTTTATCAAAAAATCAACCAATAACAAATGTTGATGGGCTAATGGGGGGAAAGAAACCCTTCACTGTTGCTGGAAGTGTAGACTGTTGCAAGCACTGTAAAAATCAGTGTGGAGATTCCTCAGAAGACCAGAGGTCCCATATGACTCAGCTATTTCTCTTCTTAATATCTTCCCAAAAGAATTAAAAACTCATACCACAGTGATGTAATACACACCCATGTTTATAGCAGTACAGTTTGTAATAGCCAAATCTTTAAAACAAATTGGACATCAACTGGTGAATGGATAAAGAAGATGTGATTTTTATATACAATGGAGTACTACTCTACCATAAAGAAGGATAAGCTCAAGACAGTTTCCTAGGTAAGTGGATGTACCTTGAGACCGTAATCTTAAGTGAAATAAATTGGACATGTGCATAGTTTCTCTAGTGTGAGAAACTGAAAGTGAAAGTGCAAATAAGGACCAAAATGTATAATAGATATTGTGAAATAGAAAGAAAATGTTCAAATGGGAAGGGAAACAAGGGAGGACAGGAAGGAAGGGACAAGTAAAAAAAAATGAGAAAACAAGGAAGAAATGGATACAAAGCTTTTGTAAATAAGGAGGGAAAGAGAGGCTGAAGGAAGGAGGGGAATGAAAAAAAAAGATTCAAGTTATATCATGTACAGGTTCAAATTCCCTGTGTGAATGTAATCAATATGTATACCTAAAATGTAACAATAAAAATCATTTTCCTTGAAAAACAAATATTATGGGTTGAGGGGTTTGTGGGTAAGTAGGTTTAAGGATTAAGAAAAGGGAAAGTGTGCTATTCTTAATCACACTACCTGGGACCTTGCTGAGTTTAGTTTCTTTGCTTTTGTTTTTCTAATTGCTTGGGTCTAATCTGTAAAGGCCAACCCTGGAAAAACCACCTGTAGCTGCCCTTAGTAACTCTCCAAGGCCTTCATCCTCTCTTCTCTCTACCTACAGGGCCTCCAGTCCCTATACTCCCTATCTGTGGCAAACATCCAACTAGTGTTGGGGAACTGGGACTTCCATCTAATTCTGCGTAGGTACCCATTATACCAACCTCTCACCATCTCCCTTTCCCCCACCTTCCTTGACCTCTAGTAATCGCTCTTATATATTCTGATTTTTTTGTAAACATCCACTATGAGAATTGGTTGTCTTTCATAACCAAAGGACAAACACTCACTGGTTGGTTTGTAAAAGCATGTTCACCGAAGGGAGTTGCTATTGACTAATTAAATCAGTTTAAACTCACTTTTGATGGCCACTAGTTACCATGATCATACATCATTTTCTAAATTTACAGAACATTTTGCTCTCATAAGTTGGTGATCCTGTGTATACAACTAGGATATTAGTTTTTCCCTTTTGCAGTCTTGTAGAATCTTCTTTTTGCCTTCAGTGTTCAAAATCACAACATTAGCTCAGCATGGTGGTACATGCCTATAACCCCAGCACTCAAGAGTTTGAGGCAGAAGGATCACCATGAGTTCAAGGCCAGCCTGGGCTACATAGTGAGTTTAAGGACAGCATGAACTATAGTCAGATCTTTCTCAAAAAAAAAAAAACAAAAATAGGGCCATGGATTTAGCTCCGTGACATAAGCACCTGCCTGGCAAGTATAAGGTCTGAGTTCAATCCCCAGTACCAAACAAACAAATAAAAAAAGCAAATCAAATCAAATGTTTTGCATTATCCTGAATCTGTTTTCTTTTTTTTGTTTTGTTTTGTTTGTGTGTGTGTGTGTGTGTTTTCTAAATCTGTTTTCATTTGATAAATTTTTCAGTCTAGAAATTAAGATCATTGACTAATTTCCTCTTTGTTTTCTCTATTTTCTCTGTTTTTCTTCTTTTATTGCTAATACTCCTCAAATAATTTTCCTAATTGTCTTAATTTTTTATCAAATATCTTCACTTCTTTTTCTTTAGGAGGGAAAATTCCTCAACTGTATTTTAGTCTTTCTATTGAAAATTTTCATTTCTGCTATATTTAATTTCCAAAAATGTTCTTGATGTTTTTGGAATGTACCATTTATTTATTAGAGTTTTTTTTTATAGAATTATTTCATGCTAACAGTGGCTTCTTTTTGTGAGCTTTTTGACAGTTATTTTATTTTTATTTCTGTAACGTTGCTTTTATTTATTTTTACATTGCTTTTTTTTTCTTTTTACTTTACTTTTTATTTTCCAGAGCAAGACTTTGCAAAGATAACAGATAGTCTTTGTATCTGATATGATGATACTTCACTTGAACTCAATTTGTCCCAAATTCATATTCAAACACCAAAAAGTTGAGAACTGATCATCTTTTTCCCATAAGAAATAATGGAAAAAAAAAAAGAAATAATGGAAAGCCAAATAATTGGTTTCGAGGCCCCCAAATTACACTGATAAATCTATTTTTCCACAACTTTAAAAATTTTGCAATGATTTCTGTCTTTGACACTATCATGGTTCTTGCAGTTTTCCTTTTAGCTTTACTGCTGGTAGCACTTTCTCTGGAGCCATGGTTATGATAATTTATGCAAAAAAAGTGCAAAAAAGAGCGCACACAAAACAGAATGACAAATGTTTTAACACACTAACACAAGCACTATATGTTATGTGAACCAGAGCCTTTGTGATCGCAATGAGACACACGATGTCGCACCGTCAGCTGTGACAGGGCTTTTCATGTTAGATTTTTGGTTCGGTTATCAAGCACAATTATGAACACCAAGCAGATTTTTTTTTTTTTTAACTTTGCTGTTAGAATACTGGAAAGTTGTACCTGAGAGTCTTTTGACAACTGACAGGCCTTTGACAATACAGTTATCACCGTAATGAAGATTGATTTACTAAAACCCAGGCAGGATGCAGTGCAGAAATGTGAGCAGGGTTGGTCTGCTATGAGCTTTGTTTACTGTGGAAGCATAGGGATTGGCTGTTTAATGGGAAAATTTCCAATGGCAGTGTGTTAGTTAGTTTTTGATATCTGTGATAAAATACCTGAGAGAAACCATTTAAAAGAGGAAAGGTTTGTTTCGGCTCACAGTTTCAAAGGTTTCAGTATAGGGTTGACTGGTTATATCACCTTGGGCCTGAAATAAGGTGGAACATCATGAAGGAGGGTCATGGTGGAGGAAAATTGTTAGTTTCAGGAAACAGACAAAGAGGGAAAGAGCCAGAAAAAGGAAAGGAAGGACTAGGGGTCTAGCTCAGTGGCACAAGTGCCTGCCTGGCAAGCACAAGGTCATGAGTTTGGTCTCTGATACTAAATAAATAAATAAATAAATAAGAAAAAGGAAAGGATCAGGGACTAGATATAGTCACATCCTCGTGATCAACATCCTTTAACTAAGCCTTGCCTCCTGTTTCCATTAATTTCCTGTGAAGCCATCAAATTATGATCTCATCGATGGATGAATTCACCGGTGAAGTTACAGGCTTCATGATCCAATCTCTCTCCCTCTCTCTATCTTTTTTTTTTTTTTTTTTTTTTGAGACAGGGTCTCACTCCGCAGTTCAGGTTGGACTTGAGCTCTCTTTGTAGTCCAGGCTGGTCTCAAACTTTCAAACGATTCTCTTGCCTCAGCCTCCTAAGTGCTGAGATTACAGGCATGCACCACCATGGCTAGCTATACTCTTCAAAAACCCATCTTCTTGCTGCCAAAGCTTCAATAAATTGAGTGGTTGGGAGGACATTTTAGGTAACAACTGTAGTCACTGGTATCCTTCCAACATCAGGTTTTCATCACAATGAGCCGTATTTCCCAAAGAAGAGACTTCCAGTGTCTTGCTGAGAGGGTGAAGGTCTAATTTCAGTGCCCTAGGCCCAGAGCAAGTACAGATGAAAATGGCACAACCTCAAAAGCTAAGCTGTGTAAGTTCATTTACTCCTTTACTCCTCTATTTTTTTGTACAGTTCACTCACTCCCCAACTGCACTGTCATTTTTCCATGTAGAGACATCTACTTTACCCCAGCCTGAAAATAAGCCCTCCTGTTGTCAACTGAGATAGGTCAGTCTCTGAGATATCATGCAGATGTGGAGAGGAGTCTAGAGATTCAATTTCTTCTAAAGCAGACTCCTAACAATCCTCCTGATTTAGTTTGTACTCCCTTTCCCACTTCCGCAAGGACCTGCTACCATTAATTTTCAAGTCTTTGAATATCCTATAAATCAGATTAATTTTAATTTACTGCCTGATTAGAATCAATTTTCTCAGTGCTACTCAGTTTATTACTGTGTGGTCATCTATTTTCTAACTTCTACAAGTACTTCTTCTAAATAACTATTAAATGTAAACTTTAAAATATTATTATTATGGGCTGGGGATTTAGCTCAGTGGCTTAAGTGCCTGCCTAGCAAGCTCGAGGTCATGAGTTCGATCCCCAGTACCAAAAAAAAAAAATATTATTATTATTATTATTATTATTATTATTGTACCAAGGATCGAACTCATGACCTCAAGCTTGCCAGGCAGGTGCTTTTGCTGCTGAGCTAAATCCCTGGCCCTTAAACTATTATTTTACTCATAGTTTTAGTGATGTTTCCAGATGACATGAACATAAAAATTCATGTTAAATCTCTTGTTTATAGAGAGCTTGCTTTTTATTTTCTGTTTATGTGAAATGTGTTAATAGCTTCATAATTGAATCTAACAATTTATGTGCAATAGATATAAAACTGATTAATGACTTCAGTGCAACAGACTTAAAATAATTCCTTTCTTTTTAAAAACACAAAGAAGAAGAGAGAAAGGAATTAAGGACTAATCCAGTAAAGAGGGATACATAATTATAAATCAAGATTAACATGGGTATAGATTTTCTTTCCAAGCACTTCTATGCCCTTGATAAAATGCAGATTGCATGATAACTTTAATAAGAGAATTCCTAAATTTGTGTAAACTTGTGGGAAGGTTGTAGTTATAATCTCACACTAAAATCAGCCCAGGAAATGAGTAGTATGGAATTCGCAATTCCAGTTGTTGTTCCACACAGGAACCCATGTGGAATTCCACATATGGAAACAGATGTACTTGTAAATCTTTGTCAAGTTAATCACTTTCCCCTATTGCACCAAAAATTTAATACAGGCTTCTAAACAACCTGTCTGGACAGTAATTGGCTTACTAATCATGATACATCACACAGGAAATTACTGTTGTTCCGTAAGTAATGTTGCTTTGCAATTGCAGCCATGTTTTCCCGAATTCCACTCTCCTGAGGATGGCTGGCTTCTGTGCCTAGAACTGACCCAGACATCAATGTATTGCGACATTGCAAAGCAAAACCATACAGGAAAGCACATGGAGTCAGCTTTCCATCTCCTTCTTCAGGATCTTATTCTCTTCCTGAAACCATGATCTGTTCTCTCTGCCCTAATAAGACGAAGATGGGAAGAAATGGGTCGGAGGATACAAATAGCAGGTACATAGGATGAATGATGCTACTGCTCTAAAATAAGACATGAGGAATAAAATTACACTGTATATGGAATCGAGGCTAAATGGGTAGATTTAGCTGATTTTGCCACAAAGACACAAAAGAGGGTCACTATGAAGAATGATGTATATGTTTGCTTGTTTTATTATAGTATCCTTTCTACTAGCTACATGTACCATAATGTTATGTACCACATAACATTATGCCTTAAATATGCATAATAAAATTCTTTTGATAAAGAAAGAAAACACAATCTTCCCTTGATTCTGTCATCTTTAGAAAGTTGCTGAACATGACCTTCTCAGCTTTCATCTTTTCATCTCTTGGTAGCTTTGTTAAGGTCAGTCAGTCTGGGGCTAGGCATTTAGCTCAGTGGTAGAACACTTATCTAGCAAGCAGGAGACCCTCAGTCTGGTCCTCAGCATCATTTTTTTAAAGCTAAAAAAAATAAATAAAATAAACAAGTCCACCCCCCTTTACTGAAAGATAACTCGTGACACAGTTCACATAGAATAGAGTCACAATAAAGAAGTTAGATTTCTCACCTCATACCCAGACCTTCCCTCCTTTAACCATATCCTAATTGACAATAATGAACACATATATTGAATGATGATTTAGATATTGTGCTGATTTCTTTACACATATTAAGTGTTTTCCTCATTGCAATAACCCTATGAAGCACAAACTATTCTTTTTCACTTTATAATTTTTTTATTAGTACATGTTTGCAGTACGTAATGATTACATTCCTCATCGGGAGTTGATAAGTGTTCATAAAACATCTCATTTCTTTTTCATCCTCTTTCTCTTCCTTCTTCACACTTTATCTCTTGATCTCTATCCCATTTTAAAAAATCTGTCTTACTGCTTCCTGCTATCTACCCTCTATTTTGCTTTCTGTTTACATTTTTGATTTCTCATATAAGAGAAACCGTGCAATATTTAAGCTCATATGTCTGATTTATTTCACTTAATATTATTGTGTTATACCACATTTATAAATAAGAAAAGTTCAAAGGATTTATGCAATTTTATCAAGAACAAATTCTGGTCAGTGGTAGTAATACATAAATGACACCAATATTACTAAGGTACCCAACCCAGAAACCTACAGATTAACATGTATTTCTCTCTTTCTTTTTGTCACCACACTTTCACTGTCTCAGACCAGGGTACCACCACTTTTCACTGGAACCACTATGCCAGCCTGTGAATGCCCATTTTTAGAATATTTTCCAAGTAGCTAACATCTGAATTTGGTAAGTCTATAGCCATCAAGAGTTTTTAACAATCAATTTCAAAAACTAACATCATGCAGACAAAATAATTATATGGTTGAAGAAGATTTATCTCTATTATGTGGATAACGCAACTAACAAAGAAAATATGGCGGACATATGTGGAAAATAGAGAATATACAGCTCTTGGAATATTTATAAAAATTGACTTTATGGCACTTTCTGTGCCATAAAGTGAACCTCAGCAAATACCAAATAGTCATTATCATACAGACCACGTTCTCTGATCACAATATAATATAATTACAGTTCAATAACAGATAGTAAACCTCCCTGCTCTGTTTTTCTCTTCCTCACTGCCCCCAGATAAAGCCAGTCTCCGCTGGACAAAGTTCGGGGAGGAAAAATTCAGAAAGTTTCCTGCCTCCTGTGAATTAAAGCTCTAGGCTCTCAGCTTCTGTTGAACAGTCCTCACATCAGCTCTAACTCATTTTACACAGTGGTTGTACCTAAGCTAGAAGCTTCAATCTCAGGCAAGGTTATTGTCTCACCAGACCACGAAGTGCTAATTACTCCCTGCCTTTGCTGATCTCTGGATTTCCTCAGTGTCCCCAGGTGACTTCTTAGTTTCTCCATTACCCATAAAATGAATTCTCTTTATTAAAATTCCCCTCCGGTTGAAACCACACAAATACATCATATCTGATATACCCTCATACATTTAGGGTGTGTCTCAGTGGTATAGCACTTGCCTAGCGCATGTGCAAAGCCCTAGGTTAGATCTCCAGCCCTTGAAGACAAAGTGTAGAAATTACGTCTAAAATTTCAGCGGTCAATATTTAGAGATAAGCAGAAATACAAGCTACATATCAATGTTTTGGGAGGTAAGTATTCTTTATAAAGAAATTTAAAATCCTAAAACTGAGCTCTAATTCTGACCCTCCTCCTAGTTTGGCTAACTTGTTTATGTTATATTCATAGGTTTAAATTTTTTCCTTTTTTCACAAATTCTGTACTATTCTTTGATATTTTTAAGCATCTGTAGCTTTGTTGTGAGTTTTCACTTGAAGTATCTTATAACCCTCGAAAACAATATATATGTATATATATACATATATATATACATATATATATACATATATATATTTTGAGATAAGCTCTCACTATGTTGTCCAGGCGGGCCTTGACTCACTGTGTAGTCTGGGCTGGCCTCGAACTGATGGTGATCCCCTGCCTCAGCCTCATCAGTGCTGGGATCACAGGCACCATGCTCAGTGAAAAAAGGACTTCCATCTCTTGAATTCATTAACTGTAGGCTGGTAGGCACACTTTAGAATATATCTCTCTTGTCCTGACCTCTCTCTGGACCATAATTCTTAAGTTTACAACTCTGCACTGGAGATCCCCACTTAGATTTTCAGAACACCAGATTTAACGTGGCTAAAACTGAGTTCATCATCCCTTCCCATTTTCTAGAATCTGTTGTTCCTAATGTTATGCTTGAAGCCATCACTTTCCAAAATATCCATCCTTGAAAGTTCAGATTTCCTCAGGACAGTGATTCATCTCTTTCCTTTTTTTTTTTCTTTTTTTTTTGGTTTGAAGCACAGAGCTTGACACATAATTGGTATGCAGTACAATGAGTCTTTTTTAATTAATGTAAGACTCCTTCTAATTCTATACCCTTTCCTATATTTTAAGCTCTGTGATGCACCCCCCTCAGTTGTTCTTTCCCTTCTGTTTCTCATGTACTAGTCCTCTGAGCCACTCACCTGGAGAAGCAGCAGGGGGCTAACAATTCTGAGAATTAAATTATAACTTACCCAGGATGGTGTTTAACACAACCCACGTACATCACAAAATGTTTCCTAGTCAGCAGGAACAGAGAGGCCTGACTGCAGTGTTCTTAATGCTGTTAACACAGTTGAGAAATAACATTTCTATCAGAAGAGGCATTGGTATGTGGAAAACACAGCCAAAGTTAATGCCAAAAGACTGTAGTCTAGTCTGTTCAGGGGGCCTCCTTGCTGCAATTATTTTGTTAGATTTAGCTGCTTTATACCCAACCTTAACCTTTAAATTTGTAGCAATCCCACAACTGCAAAAATTAAATTATTATTGACTATTGTTCCTCTCTATTCTTCTTATCTACTTCGTTCCTTACTTTTTCCCATATCTCTGGTTTAACTCCTCCTTACTCCCAATCAGCTATAAAGAACCAAATACTCAGTAAAACACACCCAGATTAGTCCTTTAATTAAATCTTCTTGCCTCTTCTTGTCCTTCTTGAATCTTGCCCATGACCACCAGATCTTTACCCTGGTGCTTCATTTTGAATGTAACGACCTAAGACCCCAGTGTATAGATTTCCATGGCTTTGCAGTCAGGGTGCCCAAATCAGAATCATACTCCCAATACTCATCTTCCCTTCAATTTGTGGCTACTGTGCCCCACTTACACTGATGCCCCCCACCCCTGGTTTCCTCTGGGTCAAGGGGCATTGACGTGAGATGCATTTATTATGAAACTAATGAGGTTACCCCAAAGTGTCCCTTCCTTGACAATCTTCTCCCAAATGCTTTACTTATGTTTTATTTATAAATTTGTACTTATTTTCTTTGCCTTTGTTGTTTGTTGAGATGGGGTCTTACTATGCACTTCAGGCTGGCTTTGAACTCACTATGTTGGCCAGTCTGGTCACACCGTGATCCTCCTGCCTCTGCCTCTCGAGTTCTGGTATACACAACCACACCCAGCTGTACTTTTTCTTAAAGGAAGTCTCCAAATTGGAAAAGTTCTGGCCTCTCATAAACAACATCTTCCCTTAAATGTAGGCATTTAATTATATTACTAAAAAATATTTTCTAATTGGTTAATGTATGACAAACTGGTGGTTAAAGGTTAACAGTAGAGTCCCAAAGACCTATGTTCAACTTTTAATTTTTAACTTCCTTGAATCTCAGTCCCTTCTCCTGTTAGATAAGAATGATAACAATGAAAACTACATTATGACTTCACAAGACCCAAGGCAACTTTATCTTCATGAGCTCCTTTCTCCATAAAAAAATTGCAAATCATATTTTGTCACTGTTGGCATAAAGTGTAATATATTTCAGAGAGGATTATATTCCTTTTAAGCTCTCTTTTCATCCTAAGAGAGATTAGAACATTTTAATGAGTCCCTAAAAATATAGCCAAATGTATCATTGCTAGGAGCCTCATGGATAAGTTGTCCCTGTGTGTAGTTGATATAAAGAAGTCCTATAAATAATAAATGAGACAGTGCATGGAAGACACTTGATGGTGTACCTGGAATGTGTTAATCGCATGCTGATTATTTTTTTGTTGTTACTCTATGCCTCTGTGTGTTCTTCATAATGAAGAACAATATAAATGCTTGCTAAATTGATTTAATTAGAGCATATTTTACACTAAAGTATTTATAGCAGTGGAAGTTGGGAAACAGATATTAGTTTATATATTAGAATATCAATTAAAGTGTTTGCAGGCTTGGTTCCCACCCGTATTTCCTGGCACTTATAGTCCACTGAGCAGGTAGACTTTAACTTTAACTTCCCAAAAGATCTTACGCAGTAGATTTGCAGACTCCATCTGAGAGATCCTGAAGCATAAGAATTTTATTGGAGTTCTTGGCTCCAACCTAGGGTAGCTAACCTTGAACTAGATCAGCTGGTGTCCAAGAGGACTGCTTTTGGTTTCAGCATCTTTGTTCCTCCTCTTTGACCGCCACATTCTTATTTAAATTTCTGTTGCTAATAATTGACTAAATGGGATGTTCACAGAGTTCTTGCAAGTATTTAGTGTCCAGTATCTGCTTTTATTTTAATTAATTAATTAATTAATTTTAGGTTCTTTATGCTGTAAAGGAAAACAATATGTAATAGAGCGATTGTACTTTGTTTCTTTTTTTTTTCTGCTTTTCAGTTAACACTGTTTGGTAGGAGTCTTAGGAGCCATTTTACTTTATAGAATCTATATCATTAAATAACTTTGCTGTTTGCATATGGAAAGCAACATTGAGCATTAATTATAGAGAAGGGTTTTAGATTCAGAAAAAGTTGGGCTCAAATACTGATTCCAAGAGAAAACAGTCTGGAAATAAACAGTCATTAGTAGAGGTTATCTCTGGCATAGGACTTTGGAGAGTGGTTGGAGAACTCCACTTCTACATTATTCTCCTCTGAATTTAATTTGTTACAATAAGTATATATAATTTGTGTAACTTTAAAAGCAGAGTAAGGGAGAGAAGAGGGAGAGGATCAGTTCTGTGGTGTGAGGTACACAATTCGCCCTCTCTATGCACTTGACCCTTTGTATCTGCTGGGCATTGGTTCCAGGACCCCAACAGGTGCGCAAAACTCATGTAAATGACACATTGTTACCCAGGGTACATTGCCTCATATATTTTAAATAATCTCTAGATTGGTTATACTACTTATTACAGTGTAAACTCTAGGTACTGGGGATTGAACTCACAACCTTATATATGCCAGATAGGCACTCATGCCACTGAGCCAAATCTCCAGCCTCAATCTCCATTTTTTTTTCAACCACTGTTGGTTGAATCCATGGATCCAGAACCCACAGATATGAAGAAGTGGGTGTGCCCCAGTTTACTGATTAATAATGTAGAGAAATTTGAAAGATTACTATGAAGATTAAATGAAATAATATGTACAAGGCATTTAGCACTTTACTTGGCACAAATTTTCTATCCAAGCTAATAGCTTGGCAAAGTGTTTTTTTCACTGGGCAAAGTGTTTTTTTCACTGGGCAAAGTGTTTAACTTAATACTGGCATGTAGTAAGGTTAAAAAAAAATGGGAATTCTTACTGACTACACATTTAAACTTATCTTGCTTCTTTTAATGTAATTTTTCCTTGTTTTTGTAGTCAGTTGTTTTAAAGGAAATATAGGCCCAAGTTTAGGGATACTCTTTGAAATATTTAGCTCTTTTTTTTTCAGTATTGGAGATTGAGCCCAGGGCCTTCATAGTAAGCTGCATTCCAGCCCTTTTTATTTTTCATTTTGAAGTAAGGTTTCATTAAGTTTCCCAGGTTGAGCTTGAACTTGCAATCCTCCTATGTCAGCATTCCAGAGTCCTGGATTTACAGGCTCATGCTACCATGCCCAGCTGGCCCAGACTCCTAAAAAAAATGTTCTTGTCATGAAAATAAAGAAAGAAAGATTGAAAAGTTACTATGCTAATTTCCTTATACTGATCATTGAATATGCATTAAGAAGCCTGAAATTATGTTAAATAAATTAATTACTAAATATATGCTAAAACTATAGAAATTCTGTGATTCATTGTTGATAGAGTCTAAATTGACATCTCTGGAGGATAATTCAATCATATATTTCAAAAGCAGAATTTAAATTAAAAATTTATCAAAATTTTCACTTCTAAGTAATTATTCTCCAGAAATTACTGTATTCACTGCAAATATTCTTCAGAAGGGCAGTTTGGAAACAATATACATGATCAAAGGAATGGAATTTTTCTGAAGTAAATTATGTTACACACATGCAAGAGAGTAAAATGGACACAATAGAGTACTATAAATGTACTTTTATAGAAACAATTCCAAGTGAAGGAAAATTAAGAGAGAAAAGTGAGGTGCAGAACATTGGTAGACTATATCCTGATGTATGTATACGGGAAATATATGAGTTATGATTAAAATATATAAAGAATGTTTAAATTTTAAAAATTATTACAACAAGAAACATTGACATTAATGACCCTCAAAATGCTCCCCCTCACTTTGAACATACCTGTCCCATTGTTCTTGCCACTCAAAGCTGATCTGGAAAATCTCCATCGTGATGGTTCTTAAGTACGATCAGAATCACAGTGAATGCTGCTGCCAAGTGCCATCTGAGGACAGGCAGATTTGTGAAAATTTACTGTGTCCTCCTCTACCTTATTTACATGATCCGGTACTGTGAGATTTCTGCCTTTTCCCCAAAGTCAAAAGGACCATGAAAGGTAAATATTTTCAGTCAATTCAAGACATTAAGGTAACCCTAACCATAAACTAAAACACAAAGGGGGGCTTTGGTAACTACTTCAGAAGTGGCAAGAATGATGGTGTAAGAGTGGTTGATGTGAGGAGGAATATTTTGAGGGAGAATCATGTCAATGTGTCTTTTACTGTAATAAATATTTTTTTAAAAATTATGCTTTCATTGTATTTTTTTAGCACACTGTGTATATGTATATGCTTGTACATGCATTTAATTTATGTGCGCCTATTCATATTTTGTATATTCATATACACATATATTTTGTATCTCTATATATGTTTATTTACATATATTCTACACACAGATGTGTGTAATACATTTGCAGAATGGCTCTGTATTGACGCCTATAATGCTGAGAAAATAATTGGCTTCAGAGAGGGAACTGAGTTGCTGAGAGACCAGATTTGGTTGAAGGAGACTTACCTTGCCAGACCATTTTGTGTTGTTTTTGTTTTATGCAAATACCAGTACTACCTATCACAAAAACTACAGAAGCAGGGCAATTGAGAATGTTGGAGAGCCAGCACAAAAATCAGTAAGAAGTGAACATTTGTTAATAACATGAGGGCAAGCAGATGGAGAAAGAACTTGTACTGAACAATTCTTCAAATATAGAAATAATACCCGCCCCCCTACCAGAGGCAGAAGAACAATGAGACAGGAAGCTGAAGAAAATCAGACAAACATGGCATGTTCAAAAACCTGCTTCCGGCTTAAAGATTATCTTTTTATCAAATGAAGATTATCTCAAATTCCATTTCTTCTTTTAATAACATGTAGAACTGACTAACATTATGGTGTGTGTGGTTTTTGTTTTTGTTTTTTGGTCTCTTTTCTGATTTAACACAATATTAAAGACTGAGTATGTTATAAAGAAAATAAATTTATTTTGAATCATGGTTGTGTTCCAAAGTAGAGGGGCTTCATGTTGTGAAAGCCTGCTTAGGAGCAAATTCCAAGGAAGTGCAGCCCATCACGTGGCCAAAGATAGGAAGTGTGTGAGTGATCCAGCAGACTAGTTTTTACAGTAAACCTGCTCTTCCATTAATCCCTTAATCCATTAATTGCATTAATATCTGTCTACTCACAAGAGCTCTAATCCTCTCTTAAAGGTCCTATCTCTTAATGTGTGATAATGGGGATTAAATTTAAACATGAATTTCAGAGGAAAAATGCCATATTTAAACCATAGCTTATGTTGATTATATCTCTATTTAAAAAATTAATTAGTTTTTTATAAATTAAGGATAATGCTATATCCATAGCATATACAAGTGGCAAGGAAAGGAAAGGAAGTATTAGGATGATGGTGAAGCACAGTGACAAAGCATGTGCTTCGTATGGGTGATGCTTGGGTTAGATCCCTAGCGCAAAGAGAAAGAAAAAAAAAAGGAAGGGAGGAAGTAGTGGTACCCAAAACAATTTAGATGAATCACAAAGGCACTGTGCTAATTAAAAGTAGCTAACCTCAGCCCGGGCATGGTGGTACATGCCTATAATCCCAGCACTCAGGAGGCTAAGGCAGGAGGATTGTTGTGAGTTCAAGGCCAGCCTGCGTCGATTACATAGCAAGACCTTGTCTCAAACCACCCCCCCTCAAAAGTAGCTAGCCTCTAGAGACTGTTTGAAGATCACATTTATGTGACACTCTCAAAGGCAAAACTATAGAAAGGAAGGAAAGACAAGTGGCTTAAGAACTTGCATTTGGCAATTATAAAAAAGTAACATGATGACGTTTTTGAAAGGTAATGGAATTGTTCTTTATCCTTATCATGGCATAGTTACATGAACTGTATATATAATTAAATCTTCTATATGATAATCTTTAAAATATTTTAGAATTACAAATAAAGCAAAATAGAGTATATAATTTTGGCTTTTAAGTTTTACCACTATACCGCATCAATAAGATTTTGCTGTTGGCTTGATTTTTTTTTACTATACATTTTCTACTCTCCTTCTATATAATAACCCTAACTTTCCCCATACTTCTTTCTTTTATTTTTTAATTTTAAAGAGAATAAAACAAAACAAAATAGAATAAAGCAAATCAGAACACAACATTGCAAGTGATACAGGACTTCAAAACAAAACAACAGGAAATCAACAATGGCTACCATCATGTCTCTCATTTTTGTCAGAATAGCTGTCCATACCATCACACACAATAAAATCAAACAAAAGAAAAGAAAACAGTACAAAACCAATCAAAACAAAGGAACAAAAGCATTATAGGATTTCAAAACAAGGTAAGAGGAAATTAACAATGACTACTATAATGTCTCTTGTTTCCTTCAAAATAGATATTCATACCTTCACACATAATAAAGTCAAACAGTACAAAGCTAACTATAACCAAGCAAAAGAATGAAAACATTACAGGACTTCAAAATAAGATGATAGGAAATCAACAATGGCTACCATAATGTCTTTTGTTTTCTTCAAAATATCTGTCACTACCATCAGACCCAGTAAAATCTAACAAAACAAGACAGAATAAAACCAACCCTAACAAAATTATGAAAATGATACAGGAATTCAAAACAAGATAGCATGAAATTAACAGTGGTTACCACTTTCCCTTTTTAGATTTTTTTCCCTATCACTTTCATGATATCTATTGTGCTTTTTGAATCCTATTAATTCCTTCAATTTTTTATGCTAGGGAAATAACTTGGTGTTTACCTGTATGAGTCCAGTTTTATCCATAAGCATGATCTCCAGTTGCATCCATTTACTTACAAGAGCCTTAAGATTATCCCATTTTATAGCTGAATAGCTTTTCATTGCATGAAAATACTATATCTTTCTTACCCATTCTGTGGTTGATGGGCAAGTTAACCTTGGTTTTTTCAGGTCTCCTGTCATGTGGAGCAATTGTTTTCTCTCCTTTGACTTGTAATCTATGACTTTCCTTTTGAGTTAAATGTGTTTCTTGTACACAGTGTATTGATGGATCTTGTTTATTGATCCACTCCCCCAGTGTTTTTTTTAATCAGCGAATTGAGGCCATCTACATTAATGGTTACAAGTGGCATGTATTGGTTCATGCTATCCTCCTGCTGTTGGCCCCCCACTTTTCCTCTTCATTCAGTTGTCTGTCTTGTTTGGTGATCCTCCACTGCTGCTGTTCCTGAAGCCATGGTCATCTTTATCTCTCTCTAGAATATCCTTCAGCACTCTGTATAAGTTTGGTTTGGTGGTAATAAGTTACTTCAGTTGTTCTTTATCATGGAAGTATCTTATTTTCCCATCAGTTTTCAAAGATAGTTTTGCAGGGTCCAAAACAATTTGGACTGGAAGTTGTTTTCTTTCAGAATTTGAAACACTTCACTCCAACCTCTTCTTAACTTGAGTTTGTGTTGAGAAGTCTGCTGTGATTCTGATTGGTTTTCCTCTATAGGTGATCTGTTTCTTTTCCCTAACAGCTTTAATATTTCGTTCCTGTGCTGAATTTCTAGGATCTTGATTATTATGTCTGGATTTATTTTGGTTATGGCTAGTTGGAGTTCTATATGCCTTGTTTTGTGTATGCCAGATCCTTTTCCCATGTTTGGGAATTTTTCTGCTATTACTTCTGTAAATAGTCTTTTTATTTCATTTGTGTTGACCCCCATTTTTTCACTGATACCTATCACTCTTAAATTATTTTTCTTTTCATCATCTTGTAGCCATTGTATTGTTATTTCCTGGTTCCTTGTTATTTTTAAGATATGTTTCCTTTTATGATTGCTAACTGCAAACCTGTCTTCAAGGTCTGAAAGTCTATTTTCAGTCTTTTTCAAGTGGTTTTCCCAGCTTTCAATTGACTGCTTAATTTCCTGGATATCTCTTTGAATGTGTTTCATGCATTATAATTCCTTTCTATATTATTCATTCAAGGTTTCCATCATTTTCTTATCTTCCATTTTTAAAAAATCTATGTCTTCTTTAGATATGCTCAGCAATTTTTTTCTTTATGTTTGTGATTTCTTTTACCTGACGCATAATTTCTGATCTGATTATGAAGCTGTTTGTTTACTTCAGTTTCTAGCTTTTTGGAGATTTCAGGTGTGTGACTTTCGTTTTCTTCCATGACTGTGTCTCCCAGACTCATTCTGTGTGGGCTGGAGGTCTGAGATTGCCTTTTGCTCCTTCATGTTGACATTCTCCTGGGTTCCTCCCAACAAGCTGGTTGTGGAGTCCCAGGCACTTCTCATATTTGTTGTCCCTTTTTGGTGTAGGGAAATGTGACAGGCACTTGGGTTTCTCTGAATCTAAGTTCCCAGGGAGGTGGGAGGGCATGGGATGGGCTTCTCCAGACCCATGCAGCTACACTGAGGCTTCCCCATTGACTAGGGTTACATGGTGGTGGGTCTGCTTCTTCTCTCAGTCTGCATGTCTATACCAGGACTTCCCTGATGGCACAGGTGTCATAGTCAGGGATTGTGAGGAGAACTGTTAGAATCAGGAAACAAACTTTACAATATTATTTTATGATGGTCACCCAGAGTTAACACAAGAAAATGCAGGAAATCTGTCCACAACACTAAAGACATAGAATATTCAGCCAAGGGCCTGAATCCCACAGCAATGTCCTACATGAGTTCATATGAAGACCCAGACTTCATGACAGTGCCTCCCACAAGTCAGCTGGAGGTTTAGAAACCACGAGAGGGACTCACACCAGTCTCTTTTACAGATCCGTGCTGGGAAGGCCCAAAGGTCAATGGTAGAAACTAGAAAGTCAATGCCAGCAGGGTGAAGGAACTGTGCTGGCAGGTTGAGTGTTCTACACTGGAGCCAAGAAGTCATGCTCAACACAAAGACCAGGGCTGTCCTGAAAAACACCACAGCTATCCTTAGTGACATGGAGACCCCGAGCTCCTCCAATGATAAGAACAGTCAATACATGCCAGAAAGCCAACATGACAAGTTTGTCCTGGAGATTAAATGGCACACATCTTCCCCTTGGGAGCCAGGAAATGATGCTCAATGTAAGGACCAGAGCTCCCCCAAAGTGAACCACAGCCACCCTCACCACAAGGTCCTGATCTCCTCCAATGACAAAAGTCGAACTCACTGAGGAAACTAGTCATGATGAGCTCTTCCAGGAGAACCAATGGCTCAAACAGCAACACTTAAGAGAAACTCACAACCCCTCACTTCTCCTTCTCCATATCTGTATGCTGGAAACTTTCCTCAGGTGGAATATCTATGCTCAGCGCCATGCTGGTTTAATTCAGATGGTGTTAAGTTGACCATCAGTTTTTAATCCATAACAACAGACATATGGTGTGTATTTGTCTGATTCTCCCAGTGGGTGATGGCTGCCTGAAGGAAGCAAGAGTCTCCATTGGTGGCCTGTGGGTACATGGGGCATATCTGGCTGCATTTCCCTGCCCATGCTGGCTGCCCACAGGAAGCAAGCATTCCAATGGTGGCAGCAGACATGTAGTTGTGGATCTGGCTGCATCTCCTTGCCCACACTGGCTGCCTGCAGGAAGCCAACCTTCCCCACACTTCTTTCAGAAAGAGTGAAGAAGTGATGTCAGCCTTTTCTTTGTAGGACTACCACAGCTTCCTACAGTAAGGCCCTGCTCATGACAAAGCACAACCAACCAGACCTTGCTAGATTCCAACACACCCAGTAACACTCTTATAATTCATCATCACAATATACCCTACATTTGGGTATAAGCTGATATAACAAAAGTAAAGAACCAGGGCCAGGGATATAGCTCAGTGGCATAAGTGCCTGCCTTGCAAGCCTAAGGTCCTGAGTTTGATTTCTGGTACCAAAAATAAAGAATCAGGGATTCTACAGCAGCATCAGACCTGGGAAAGGAATTCCTGTACAAGTTCTTTTCCCCACAGTGGTTCAACAACTTTGTGTTTCTTCATGGTAGAGTGGAAAATCAATTCCAATAGGCCTTTCTGAGGACAGGATATGAAATGTCAGGTGACATTTTTGTTCATGATAATATTAATAGCTATTTGTTGACTTGAAATGTTATATATTCTCCTTATATCTCTCCTAACTAGTTAAAAGTTAATTCTCAGAGACAATGAATAGAGCAAAATACTTATACATCATTAATTTACTTTCCCCTACTATTATTCTTCAATAGCCTGCCTCTGTCCCCTATGGGACTTTATCCCAAACAACTCTAGAAAAAACATTGCCATAAAGCAAGATGGGTTGATAGATGGTGTGAGTCTTCCTTCACTAAAGAAGGAAAAGAGGTAAAGTAGAAAAGGCCATATTAGGTACTTCCTTATTGAAAGGGAGGGCTCTTGAATTTGAATCCTAGCTCTGAAATATTAGGTGTGATCAAGACATATAGTCTATGCTTAAAATTTTAAAAATGTATTACAGTATAAGACACATTGCCATTAATCCCCCCAAAGCATTCCTTCTTTCTTCGAGCATTCTTATCCTGTCATTCTTGTCACTTTCTGAAACAGTCCTGAAAGTCCTTTTTTATTGGGATGTCATGGCTGCATTACATGTCAGCATTACATGCTGAATTGATTGAAAATCAATTGATTGGGAGAGGAGACAAGATGGCGGACTGGTAGGTAGCAGGAGAGAGACCCTCTCTGAGA
>PVJX010012148.1:0-50947 GCA_004027295.1 Dolichotis patagonum
TTTTTTTAATTTGAAAGAGAATAAAACAAAAGGGGGCAGTACAGAGCAGATCAGAACAGGACAACATAGGCAGCACAGTACTTTACATTAAGTCAACTGGACATCAACAGTATCTAACACCATATCTCTTACTCTGCTATAGTTGAGCATAGTTTCAAATACAATAATATCAAACATAACACAATAGTGTTAAGCCATACATAGAGTGAAAGAATTACAGGGCTTTCTGAACCAAATAACAGAAAATGATCAATGGGTACTATAATATCTCATTTTTGATAAAAAAGAAAAAAAATTGTTTGAACTATCACACATATTCAGAAGTCCTACCATGCTTTCTCTGCTCCACTACCATTGGTTCTATCTACCACACTGTGTCCCACCGGAACTGGAACATGTGTGATAGTTCAGGAGACGCTCCTGCTTCTGGTTTCCCCGCCCTGGGGTGGCTGCAGCTCCCCAGACCACAGTCACTTTCCAGGGTGGCAGGCTGCTTAACTGGTTGGCTCGGCACCCTAAGTTCCAGCATGGTGCAGATCTCAGGAGATGCTCTTGCTTCTGGTTTCCCCGCCCTGGGGTGGCCGCGGCTTGCCAGACCACAGTCACTTACCAGGGCAGCAGGCTGCTTACTGGTTGGTTCGGCCCCCTAAGTTCCAGCATGGCGCGGATCTCAGGACACGCTCTTGCTTCTGGTTTCCCCGCCGCAATTTACTACCTTATGACAGTTTCTAAACAAATTTTAAGTGGATGATTTTTTTCAATATCTTCCTTGTTCCCCTCAATAAAACCTTATCAGTTTTATACCAATGATATACAAATGATGAGCATTTTTCTTTGATGAGGTTTTAACCTTTATTCAGGATGATGTTTGACTTTTAAAGTTTTTAAGTAGTAAGATTTACTGTGTATAATTTATGCAGAATTGCATTACAAATATGTTTTTAATTGCATTCTATGTTTTGCAATCTTTCTGTAATGCCAGTTCTTATTATACAAAGTTTCTCTCAAAATATTCATTGGGAGAATAAGGCAGTTTACAGTCAGAATGGTTGGCATTTTGGTGTTTGAGGACATAATTTATTTTGCATAAGCCTGTGGTCAGATCATTTTATGCATGTGCAGCCTCGATTAAATTTCAAGGACCTTGTTCAGTGCTGGTACATTTGCTTTATACATTTGTTTTATTTTGATTTTGACATGTAGCATACAGCATTTGTCATCATAATGTAATCTGTATTTGTGTACCTTGCTTCTCATGTTAAAAACCTTTAGTTAAAACACGTAATACACATCACAGCCATGAAAAGATTTTGTGGCTGTATTATAAAACTGCCATGGGGATCTTACTGAATTTTCACTAGTCTCAGTCTGCAGTAAACCTAGAGCGAAATCTGCCACCTCCAAACCAAGACTGGTGGTGACTTCTGACAGCTCTCTGCCTCACTCTTCACTCACTGAAGGTCTGCAGTGTCGGTCTGTTTTAAGCCATGAATAAATAACACGTGTATATGATAACAACTGGACATGGTTGTGCCTAATATGAATCTTAATAATTCAATACATTGTCTGTTGTAACAGACATACTTAATTTACTCATGTGAAATAAACATTTTCTGAATTTTGGTGCCTGCAAAAAAAGAAAAAGATGCATGCACTTTGGTAAAGTGACACGATTGTTTGTTTGGTAAAGAGAACATGAAAATGGAAAACAGTCCTGGTATTCTGAACACAGATGCACTCTCAGGCATGTCTATGTTTAGAAAAAGAAGTCATTTAAAAATTAAGATTTGGAAATCGATTTTCTTAAAACTCTCAAACTCTCAATTTTTGCATTCCATATAGAGTACCATCAAGTAGAGATTGAATCTTAGGTTGGATATCACTGGTGTATTAGTTCTTTAACAGTAGGTTGCTTCCTGCCAGTGCTCTTTTTTTTTGTTTTTTGTTTGTGGGTTTTTTTTTTCTTTGAGACAGGGTTTTTCTGTGTAGTCATGCTGGCCTTGAACTCACTATGTAACGCAGGCTTGAACTCATGGCAGTCCTCCTGCCTCAGCCTCCCTAGTGCTGGGATTATGGGTGTGAGCCACTACACCTAGTTTCAACTATTATTCTTATTTTACTCCTTCATGGTTTCTGTTTACTAATGTTTTCTTCTTCCTTATACTTTCATTTTGATCCTTCTTTCCCTTATGACTTTCCTTTGTACATTTCTTCAGATTCAGTTTCAATACCTCATTCGTTCAATATTCACAATTGCAATTTTTTTACAACAAGATTCGGAATGACCCAACTCATTTCTGTGTGTTCAGTAATTTTGAGGCAAGATACCCCGAGCCTGCGGCCAGCTATAGTTTGGTCAGAAGCTTGCTTTTGCTACAGTCAGATTTGGTGAAGGTGAGGCTGTCATCAGAGACTTGTAAATAAGACACAATTTTTTGTAGAATGCTGCCATATCTTTAGTAATACTGTTTTCCATTCACATTTTAAAAATATGAAGCATTATATTATGAACATTTTTTATGATATTAAATACGTTCTGTATCACTTGCTTGCAATTCTTTCCAAAGAGCAGTACATGATGTACCTGATTATCTTAAAAACAAAATGGCAATGGCCTGTATTTTATACCCAGAAATTAGTTGATTGATATGGAATGTGACCTGGTCTTTGGAATTTTTAAAAGATCTCTGGATGATTCTAAATTGTAGACATGTTCGGGAGCCACAATAGCCATTGTAACTATTTTATTTTAATTTTTAAATTTTTTTATTTGTTTGTCTTTTTGAGACAGGGTCTCTCTATGCAGTTCAGGCTAGCCTTGGGCTCATTTGGTATTCCAGGCTTGTCTCCAATTTGCGAACAGTTGTCCTGCCTCAGCCTCCCAAGTGCTGGGATTACGGGAGTGCAACTAGCCATGTAACTATGACAGTCTTAGTAATTGTACAGTGTCACTGAATAGATGCACTGTAACTTAGTGAATGAGTGGATATATTTTAAACTGGTTGTTAAGTTTTCATGATTTTAAACACTACTACTGTTACTGTTACAGGCAGCTGAATTAGTTAGAAATATTATAGGCAGTCAGATAGGGCTGGGCTCTCCAAGGAGCCAGTGCAGAAGACCAGATAATCTTGTAACCTTGGAGGAGACAAACACCTCTGGTGTGGGCCAGACCTCAAAACACAAAGCAAAACAAATGCAACCACACCCTAAGTATAAACATCAGGGATTGATATTCTAAATAGGCATAGATCACCTTAAGGAAGCCAGAAATCAGCATCCCAAGGCCTTTTACAGAAATAGTCGCTTTCTTTAAGCATACCCCTTGGGCTAGAGATTTAGATCAGTGGCTTAAGTGCCTGCCTGCCAAGCATGAGGTCGTGAGTTTGATCCCCGGTACCAAAAAAAAAAAAAAAAAAGCATGCCCCTTTTGCTACATGACTCGCTTCCCTATTTGTCCCTGATTTGGTCAACTTTACCTGCACAATTAATCTTACTGGTTGACCATAGTTCTGTTCCACTTCATGCCCGCCTGCCTTGCCAGTTCTCATGTTTTTCCCATTTTGGACACGTCTCACCTCATGTTTTTGCTCTATAAAAGTCCCTAGAAAAGATAGTCTTTGGCAACACACTCGGACTCTTTCTGTCTTTTCTCTCAATAAATATATTCTGGTCTTAACCTCCATTATTCCTAAAATTCATTCTTCGATTTTACAGAATATTAACTCCTACCAGACATCTCGGAGTTTGGGAGTTCCATTCCTCTATATCACTAACAAGAACTTCCTTTTAGTAAAAATTTTCAGCACAACCATGGTTATTTATTTAGGACAAATTCCTACTACTAGAATTATTGGATAAATAGGTATGAGTACACCCCAAATTACCTCAAAAAAGGTGCCCCTAATTTACAATTATACAAACAATACAAGAATATCTTTTCCTAGGCTGGGGAGATAGTTCAGTGGTAGAATGCTTGCCTACTGCATTTGAGCACTGAAAAAATAGTGTCTTTTCCTATTGAATGTTTATTATTTTTAGATTTGATAAGTTAAAATAGCATATTTGATTTATGTCTTGGATTCCTAAAGAGAGTGACTGTTACCCCTTCTTCAGTATATTTTGCCATTTCATTTCTTCTATAAATTATTTATACCTGGCTTTTTTGTTGTTCTTTCTTCTCTGAGATAATCACCTTTTGTCTTACGTATTTCTCTGACACATGGTACAGGTCCTTTGTCCTATATCTCTTACATGCATTCAGGGATTCAGGATTGTTGCTTGTGCTTCATTGTGACTTTCCCATGCAATTTTTTAAAGAAAGTCAAATTCAAGTTTTTGTTGTTTCCATTTTTTGGTGTTAGTTTCTCCACTTTAAAAATATGTTCATTTTATCCATTTCTAATCCTCAAGAAATAATGTTTATCAGGACTAAAATTTTTAATGACAAAAAGATAAAAATTGACAGTTTCAGTATGATCTTTATTACAAAGAAATGACACCTAAAACACTGAGGCAAGATTATATTACTAAACTATTAAAGTTGAATCCAAGTCTGACCTGAGGATAAGCCAGAAAACATAAAAACCCTGGAAAATTTTAACCTGACCAAATGTTTTTATAACACTCCTGCAATTAAAACACTGGAATTTCCCTGGATGTACTGAAGCTCAGGGAAATGAGGTTGGCAGAATAAGGCCAGATGGTGACCGTCTGAGGACCCTCTCTTGCTGATTTTATTTCATAATCAAATTCTCAAGTATGAAAATTTGCCTGACATTTGTATTGGTAATGTAATCTGTAAATAGAACTCTCAACTTCTCTGGAAAGTTAGCATTAAGTTACAGGCTAATGTTACTCTGGAAGAATTGTGTTCATTACAGCATGAATTTGAAGCAACTCAGATATCCTTATAGTTGTCCTTTAGTTTATGATGCCGAACGTATGGTGCTCCAGCCCTACAAGAATACAGCAAAGATGAGATTGCCTTGTAGTCTCATTTAGATAGTTAATTTTATCTTTGTTTTCTTAAGTCACATTTCATTGTGTTTCTCGATGGTGCAAAACTAATTGGCTCTTATCACAGTTACATTACCTTCAAAGGCAGATAAAATTAATGCAAAGTAAAAGATCACTACAATCAGAGATAGCTGGTTAAGGGAGACAGGCTTGCATGAAGTGAATGCACAATCCACAGCAGACCGGCAGAATAATAAATCATGACTTTCTCCAGGTTATCATCTTGTGTTCTAGTTCATTATTTTGTATCATTTGCTTTAACCTTGGATTGTCCCTACTGCATCTGCTCTGCTGTGATTAATTCTGCTGATGAAAATAAACTGTCGAAGGGCAACGCTGTCCTGCATGACTAATTAGCCTACCAAATTATGTCCATAAATTAACATTTGTTTTTATTCATTTAAATAAATCACATTGTCCGGGATTATTTTGCATAGTTCACTTTAATATCAATTTATATTTATAATATTTAACTTGTTCAGTTTCTTTTTGGTTACCTAATTGGTAAATTTGTTTCACTTTTCTGAAACTCTCACAGCTAGGTTATCATCTCTATTTATCCCAGTGGAAGGAAGATTTTTTTTTAAAAGTTAACCTATGTTTTCTACCAGAATTGTGTTGTAGCCTTCTCTTCCTCAGCTCTCTCTTGTTCCCAGTGTGGCTATGGCTTTTCTTCATTCTCAGATTGTCCTGCTTATATTAGAAATGGTTGTTATTAGAAAACTAAATCCTGACAAGAAGCTTCCAGGACTTCTACCAAAAGAACAGACCTTTTTTTTTTTAAAAGATACCAAAGGCCATTCAACTTTTTATGCTTTCACCTAGTAGTTAGGACCAAGCAAATTCTTAATTGATTTGAAAAGTCCATTCAAAAATGATATATAATATTAATTATATAACCGACATTATTTCAAAATCATAAAAAAGATGAGAAATGTTTCTGTGTATTCTGCAACTTTCAGTTGCTAGCTTTCAAAGATTATCTGAAGAGCATGATTCAGTCCACAACACTATTTCATCCGTCGTACTTTAACAAAAGTTACTCAAGCCTTTTCCATAAGAGGTCCACTGCCTTCCCCCTCAGGAGACTGAATAACAGGAGAGAATTTATCAGACCTCAAGTTCATCCCAGAAGGTTCTCCACTGGGCTGAGCTCCAGCTCCAACTGGCTCCCTGTTCTCAACTGTGCATAGCTTTTCCCAATTCTACATTCAGTAGGAACGTTTTGGTAGCTCGATTTAGCAATTGGGAGTATTTATTTCACAGAAATCTGCCAGCACTAAAATCAAGACTTCTGGTTTCTAGACAGATGTTTATTAAACATTTACCAGAAAGGAACAGGATGCTAGGCATAGCCCTTCTATTGTACCTACTCAATCTCAATCTTAGCTTCTTAGCAGCCTTGTAGTAAAGAATCTTTAAAAATTACTCTACTCCCCCACATTTCTCACTTTTCCTTAGTCCTTTGTCCTATTTAAAATAAACATCCTAGAAATTTATACCTGAAATAAATTTCGTAGAAAAATCTCTCAGTGAAATTAGGAGACAGTTACTCTCAGGCCTTTGACTCAGTGGGTGCATTCTAGTTGCTACTTCAGACAGGTCTTCACCACTTTAACATCTGTTACGAATTACACATTATGTCAACTTGAGAAGTCTAGAAGATTTACTAAGTGACTCAGCAGCTTTACATCCGTGTTGTAGAGAACGAGCAGTTACCCTTCTAGGATTTCGATCACTGTGTCAAATTTAAGAAGGTCAGAACTGGGCCAGGGATTTAGCTCAGTGGCATAAGCGCCTGCCTTGCAAGCGTGAGGTCATGAGTTCGATCCCTGGTACCAAAAAAAAAATAAAATAAAATAAAAAATAAGAAGGTCAGAACTTCAAGCGATTCAGCAGGGTGCCAGAGTTCCTAGCTTGTAACACCCTCAGCGGTGCACCCACCCCAGGGGAGCAGCCTGCATACATTAAAAGGCAAATGAGGAGGGAGTGATTACTGCTTCTTCAGAGGAGCTTCAGCTTGGACTTGGTCTCCTGGTTTCTGGCACTGTTCGGCTCCTGCCTGGGAGCCCTCAGCCTTCATGTCAGTGTTTGGTTGCAGACCCACTGGCCTCCTGATATGGACTTACATGAGACATTGCAGTAAACTCCAGCCCTTGGGCTGGACTTTTCCACCCTCCAATGCACAAACACCTGCGCACTCCCTTATTCAGCTTTGTGGCTGACCACTGTAAGCCAATGTTGTAATTTCTTATACAGTTGTATATCCTGTGTTATATATGCTTCTTTAGTAAACAGTGACTGATACAACACCTGCATCTGTTTACAAAGGTGGAATCCATCCCCTTATGTCTTCCCTGATACTTAGCATTGCCAGAAAACTGCACCCATGACTGAACTGTTGTATGATACTCAACTGAATCCCTCTTCAGCTTTGTGATGTGTACTTTCTTTTGGTGGCAATAAAAAGTTTGCTTATGGGGTATTTTTTTTTCACAAGTTTCACATTTATTAAAGGTAAGAAAAAAAAAGCAGAACGATAGGGAAAGAAAAGTCTCTATAGAGTGAGTTTGGATCAAGTGAAGAGGATGAAAAAAAATTAAAAGATCAACCTATAGTAGGTGATTTTACAGTAGGATGAGCTATTTAGAGGCAAGATAGCAAGACTTAATGCTGCCTGTATCTTTTTCATATTTTCCACACTGGCATCATGTCTAGGTCATCTTATTAAAAACTTGCTCAAGTTTTCATGAGAAGTCCACATGCAGAATTTTGGGAATTGTTCTGAGTATGTGTTCCCTGATCTTGCCATGCCTTTTTTTAGCCACATCCTATCTTTCCACCTCATTTCCCAGAGACACAAATCCCCATTAATATCCATGGGGTGCTGTCTTCTTAGATCTGCTTCCTGCTGGAAGGGGCTGTGGATGTTACATTCTGAGGATTATGCGCTCTCCAACTACCTTGGGGTACTGTGGATCCCTGGCTAACTGTAATATATATGTTGGGATGAGGGGGACCAGGCAAGACCACCAGGCTTGGGTAAAGGCAACATTATTGTGCCTGGATATAGGCAGACTGAAAGTAAAAAGACCTCTGTAGGGAACAAAGAAAAATGTGTGCCTTTCATAGGAATGGAAAGAAAGCAAGGGACCTTAGGAAGATTTTAGTATCTGTGGTCAAAGTTCTCTGGCAGTTGTGCACCTCAGTGGGCAGTCCTTGGAGGTCTGGTGGAGATTTTGGGGTGGCTCCAGAGGTCCCCAGGTGTTCTGGGACTTCCTTGCCTATGTTATCTTCTTTATGACATTCTGTGCTTGCCATTGACTGCATTCCCAGCTAAAAGTAGTGCTTCTGCTGGCAAGCAGGTTAGGAGCTGGGAAAGTCAGGTTCCACTGGAGCCTTTCTTTTTTTTTTTTTTCTTTTTTCTTTTCCTTTCCTTTCCTTTCCTTTCCTCTTTTTCTTTTTCTTTCTCTCTTTCTTTTCTTTTCTTTCTTTCTTTCTTTCTTTCTTTCTTTCTTTCTTTCTTTCTTTTCTTTCTTTCTTTCTTCCTTTCTTTTTTCCATAGCAGCACTGCAGTCTTCCTTTTTGAAGAAAAATTGCAAGTTTTCTAGAGGCTCACAGGAGTAGCATTTTCCTTTTGGGTGATCTTTTCTTTAGACAGTGCAAATGAAATTACTTTATCCCATTATGTTGAGGGTTACCCACGGTCTCTTGGAGGAGATGGCAATGTAACTCTTCCCTCAATTTTCCTCTAGTTTTCCCTTAGATGCCTTGAGAACACAGTCATAATTCTGGCTTGCCTATTTTCCTCAGCTCTTCTTTCAACCTCATCTAGAACAAGTTGAGCTGAGCTTTCTTGGCTGCTCCTTTGTTCTACTCAGGCTACCAAGCCTATGTCTCCAAATTATCTCTGTCCAACGACCTTGGTAGAAGACCTCCAAATGGTATATGGGAAAGAAACTCCCAACCTTCTAGACGTCTGGTACAAGTTCATGTTCTTTAAAATTGAAGAATGAATTTTAGAAACAATGGAGGTTAAGAGCAGAATACATTTATTGAGGGGAAAGAAAGTTTCTGTCTGAGAGAGTGACAAAAGGGGTCTGAAATGGGTGGTCCCTATAGAGCCTTTTTAAAACAAAGTGTACTTGTGTGCTTTGCTCTACTAAGCAGTGAAAGGAATATAAAAGAATACAAACATAGGGAAAATGATCATTTTTTTGAGAATCCTTCCAATCTTCTTATTAATGGCAGGGCTAATAAAGACTATGAAGCAATTTTAAAGAAAGGAATTCACTACTAAACTATTAGGAAAAAAACTTTATCAGTGTACCAAGGAGTAGGCGGGATCAGGAAAGACCGTGTTGGGACTTCTGCTGGAGCTTGTCTTTGAGCAATGACCGGGCCTTTAACATGAAAGAGTAGCAAAGAGGGAACCAATGGCTTGACCAAAGGACACAGTCTGTGAACAAATCTTAACTATACACCTGACTTTTGAGAATTATTAGGAAATTTGACTGGATAGATTCCAAGAGGTTCTTGGAAACAGAAAAATTTATTAAATGCAACCAGTAATTAGAATATATTACAGGTTGAGCACCCCAATCCAAAAATGTGAAATCCAAAATGCTTCAAAATCAAAATTTTTTTCAGTACCAATATGCCACAAGTGGAAAATTCCACACGATCCAATGTAAAGTGTCACAGTCAAAACACTTTTATACTAAAATTGTTGTATAAAATTGCCTTCACTTAGTGTATACGATGCACATGTGCCTAAACTTAGGTCCCATCCCAAAAGTATGCCATTATGTATCTGAAAGTATTTCAAAATCTGAAAAAAAAAATCCAAAACCCAAAATACTTTGGTTGCAAGCATTTTAGATGAAGGATGCTTAACTTGTATTGGATCTGGAGCATTAGAACGATGAAGAGTTAATCTGCCAGCTCTGTGTAAGGAAATTCTGTAAGTAAAGATTAATGGCAGAGGAACAGGTGGGCTAGTTAGAAAGCACACGGGAGTGACAGCAGGAAAGCAGATCAAGACCAAAACTAGGTGAAGACTTACTGTGGCAGAAGTCAGGGAACAGAAAGTAGAAGGATGACCTAGAGAGGGTCATATGGGAACTTAGAGCATCCAAAAATATAGCATACAAAAGGCATAGCAAATTTAGTCATGGTACTGGTAAGTGTCAGCATCAGAGGAATGGATTTGACAAGCAGAATGTCAACTAGAAATCTAAGTGGTGGTACAACAGAGCTGACCAATAGTGGCTGGAATGACAAATAAGTAGGACATCAATACTAGGACTAGCAAGCTTCTAGAGTCTTGATGTCATGCGGGGCGTAGAAGTCCCATGTCCAAATAGGGTCATAAAACACCGAGAAAAGACAGAATCAAAGGGAAAAGCTGATGTAACGGCTAGTGTAAGAAGCATGTAACAGTGTGCCAGGTCAAGGTTTCACTAGAGACCCAAGGGTGGATCTTTGTAAGGCAGAGTTTGACCGAGCTGTACTAGTGGTCAAGGAAAAGCACAGGGCAGGTGGGGAACTAGCCACTGTGGATAGCTATTGCATTCCTGTGATTAACCATTTTTCATACACTATAATAACAATGTTGAGGGTTCCTTATAATTTACAGGGACTGCAATTCTCTGGTTTCCTTAAAATGTAGAGCATACACCCATACACACACACAAAGGATTAATTTAAGATTGCTTATTTAAATGTGTATCAATCATTAAACACTGAATAAACAACAGTTAGATATGTTTCTTAAATGTTTATACTATATTATTTAAATTGTTACCGAATAGAGAAATAAGAGCATTTCATAAGCAAGGTAGTTAATATGGGGAGACTTCTGTTTCCAATAAAGGGAAAAAAGAAATCTAGATGTTGTTTCTTGTGGTCAAAACTGTTCTAGCTGTTTCAAACATGTTTACATTAAAGCAATTGTGTGCGATATTTTGTCTTCAATATGAAGATAAAGGATCAGAAGTTCAAATGTGTAATTGGTTAGCAACATAGTTGGAAAGGATCAGGATTAAAATTAAAGTCTATCTAAGAGTCCATCAGATTCTGAGGAATCTGAGGTCCTATCAGCAGGCAGGGGTCCTGGGCTTCATTAGAGATGGAGGCCATGGTCATGGAGGGGGACAGTGGCAGCTCATTTGCTAACACATTAGCCAGAGCTGAGCTGCCACAGACTATTAGTGAAATAGCAGGATGACAGTGTTCACAACTGTCTTCCGCACTCAAAATTGTCTCTTACTACTCTCACTTTACAGGCTTAGTATTTCCTAAGCTTGCCCGATCTTAAGACTTATTGAAGATAATTGTTGAAAAACATCGCTTCCCAAGTCTGGAGGTTCAGTAGGTTAAGGGTGGGAAGCCAAGAATGTTATGATCTGGCAAGTGTGGTGACATAAGAGTTGCTATTATGTTCAGATAGCTTTGTGAAGGAAAAACATTCATTTCTTATTCATCAATAATTTAAGACATCATCTTTCTAGTAGAAACTTGAACATTTACCGGGCAGGTGCACATACATCAATTTGAGGGTGACTGGTGATTAAGGAAGTTCCAAGCATGTGACAGTTTACCCACCTTATCTGACTCTAGCTACCTCACTGACTTGACTTCATTCTGGTCTTTTCTCTTGCTCTCTCTACTCTAGCTAACTGGTCTTATTTCTGTTGTTCTAATGCATGTCTGTTCTGACCTCACCTGTTTTACCTTTGCTGTTGTCTTCCTGCATCTTACGATATTCCTGAGGACCACAGGGCTAGTTTCCTAAACCTTCCCTAAATAGTGGGCCTATTCAGTGGAAAAGCCAAGGAAAGAATGCATGATTTACAGTCTGTGAAGCAGTACTCATTGTCTACACCACAACCAGAAACTATTTAATGTTACAAAAGGGAGGCTCCTTTTGCACTACACAAGAAGTTATACCATCATACAGCATTTGCAATTAAATTAGGGTTAAAAATTAATGGGCTTCCTAGAAAAGAAAGAAATAGAATGATGAGTATAGAAACAAAAGAAGAAAGTCACTAGTTGCATAATAATTAATCTGGATAAAATGTATTATTTAAAACCATTCAATCACTACCTTATCTTTTCTAATTCTTACATGGTGCTTGTGAGTATAATCATCTGACTGCATCTCTGAAATAGCATTAGGATTTGGGAAGCATTTTAATAAACACTAACTGAAGCCACTCTGAGGAAAACATCATTAATCATGTCACCTGATAAAAGATACTGTCAGTGTTATATTTAGACATTTATACTCATACTAAATTCCTGTAAACAATCCTTGTGTGCATTAGGGATTAGGAAAATGTAGGCTTTGTTACCATAAACATATATATTTATGTATAAATATATTCATTACACATATATATCTTAAAATGGTATCTACTCAGATATATTTGGTCTCCTTTCCAGTACAGTTCAATTTTCCTTCTGCTGCTAAATTAAGTGCTATTTTCATCTAATCAGTCAACTACTGAAAAAGCCACAAGAGCTTTCCTCATTGCTTTTTTAAGTAAAATATTCTCAGGTTGGTATTTAAGAAATTTAGTTATTGTTGGTTTTACCCTTCATCAGGTAGGATTTATATCAATTTTAAAAATAAACCAAAGTATAACATTGTGATGGATCATTTAAAAATTCTGTTGTCTATTTAGTGTCTATTTCCAACCTTCCGATTATTAGGCAGGTTTATGCCACTGAGCTAAATCCCCTCTGTTCTATCTTCTACTGTGATGGTTGGTTGGATTTACAAATTGCACACCTAATTTCTTCAGAAACAGGTTATTCAGACACACCCTTGGATTTCTATCCAGAGCATGCTTTCCCACCCATGAATTTCCTAATTTTAGCATCCTTTGCAATCTACCTAGGCTAAGAATCTCTTGAATCAACAAGTACTGCCTTCTTTTTACTACTTTTATAAGAGACTCCTGAGACTTCCCTCACCACTCGTATCTGGAGACATAAGTAAGAAGAGAGCTGTCCATTAATCAGGAAGGGATCCATACTAAATACAAAATCTGCCAGCACCTTCATCTTGGATATATCTGCTAGAATTGTGAGAAATAAATTTCTACTGTTTCAAAGCCATCCAAACTAAGATAGTTTGTTACAGAAGTCTGAATGAACTAAGATAGTCTGCCTCCTTCCAGGACCACAGATCCAGTCTCGAGCCTTGCAGCAAGACTTCATCATTCTCAGCTCATGGCAACAGCTCAGCCAGCTTCTAGCCTACCTTCAGTGGCTTCTGCACCATTCTCCACACCTCTACCCTTGGTCAATTCTTTCTCTCAAAAGTAGCATGTATTTGCATCTGAACATCGTTATCATTCCATTCCCACCTGTGGAATCCCAGAAGTCATCTTATCTTTTACGAGTTCTGGGTTTTATACACTCCTTAATAAGGACACCTCAACAGTAAGAGTATAATAGTTATGTCACCTTTTCTTCCAGTGCTTTCAAATCTGCTTTTCATAAGCATTCTTTCAGGAATTATTTTGTACATCACTTACAGACAAATGTAAAATAACTTAGGTTTCTAGAGCAATATACAATTTTTTAGCACCATTAATTGATCAGTGCATTAGCTATCTGTGACATACCTGTGTGTGTGTGTGTGTGTGTGTGTGTATGATTTAATGCCCCCCCCTTTATACCAGTGATCACGACCTGGCACTTGCCAGGCAGACACTTGTGCTGCTGAGCTATATCTCTGGTTCTTAATGCCGTTAATGACATTTTTTTCTAAAATTCTCTCTCTTCTTCTGTATATGTAACCTTCTGGCACATATAGATATATGCATATGTATCAAGGAAGCAGAAGGTTAAAATCATCAAGATGCCGAACATTGATAAGTGACAGACATTAAGAAGCTCATCCTAAGTGTGACTATGATCTGGATAGAGCTCCAGTTATGAAGCTAGCAAGACAAAAATGGCAAGAGGTTCATTCCCCACTTCAGAGAATCTGTGGAGACTGCAGGAATGGTTGCCAAGGCAGGATATCAGGAAAGCATCTCCACAGGGACTCTGTGATAGTGATTCTCCTATAGAGTTGATTCGGTTATGTGCCTCTTTCCAGTAACAGTCAGTCCCTCCATTAAATAGGGTAATATGTACTAATTCCTGTAAATATACATAGGTCTGTTTCAGGAATCTAAACTGCACTATTATGTGTCCAATCCTGCATCAATACCACAATTCACCACTGTAACTTTACATTTTACATATTATAATAAATTATTTTTTCAAAAAGATCTTGACTATTTCTTTGCTCACTTATTTTTCCAGATGAACTTTAAGAAAAAGCTTGTCAAGTTCTCTTTTAAAAAGTCGTGTTAGGATTTCAATTGGTTTATACTGACTAGATGATCTGAGAAAACCATCAGGTTTGTAATAATTTTTTTACTCACATTCATAATGTATTTATTCAACTATTTTCTATAATTAATAAATGTTTTATCATACAAGTTCTATACTTTTGGAGTTTAGTAGTAATCCTAATTTTTATTGCTTTAGGCTATGTAAACATTATTTCAATTATGTTTTTAAGTTACATTTTGCTTCTGTTTAGGAAAGACAATGATTTTATCTTATAGTCACTTGACTGTCACTTTCTTAGAATTCTAATTTTTGTTGTTGAATTTTTTTCTTGACAATCATGATGTCTGAAAATAAAAGCTTTTCTGCTGCTGCTATAGGCTCTCTCTCTCTCTGCTCCGTTTCACTGACTTAAAAATTTTATTTTAATAGAAATGTTTTCAATAGCTCATCATCGGATATGTATTCAAAGGTCTCAAGTAGATTTTGCCAGGCCAAGTAAACTTTTTTTTTTACTTTGTTTAATTCCTATTTTACTGAGCTTTATTTTTACCCACAATACTGTCAAGATAATTAAAGTTACTTTACTATATTTGGTCTACGTAAATTCTTCCTTAAAAATTTACCTTTTTATTACCTATTGTATTTTCAATACTTATATATACTTCATATATGCTTATAAATGTTTTAAAATTCTATATAATTTAAAACCTATGTATCTTTTGAGTTTTGTCAAAATTTCCGTCTCATGATTGTACATAATCCATTTCCCCTTATATTCTTCTGTTTTTAAAATTTTGATGATGTTGTTTTATGTGCTTATAGGTTCATGATGGTAAACTAGTCATGATGGGTACATTTCTATATCTACAGCTCTTTGGGAGGCTAAGGCAGGAGGACTGAGAGTTTGAGGCCATTCTCACAGTGAGACTCCTATCTCAAAAAAAAAAGTTCATGATGCTTATAACACATTGGTTAGTTTAATTAGCAAAACATGTTTCACTTTTGTTTTAACTGAAAGTATCTTTCCTACTTTCTCCTTGGTATATATATATATATATATATATATATATATATATATATATATATTTTGATACCGGGGATTGAACTCACCTCATACTTGCCAGGCAGGTGCTTAAGCCACTGAGCTAAATCCCCGGCCTGGTATATTTTTTCTCCATCCTTTTATATCCAAATTTTCATTTTACATGTTGTGTTTTTTGTTTCTGTCTTTTTGAGACAGGGTTTCATTATGCAGTTTAGCTTGGTCTTGAACTCACTTTGTATCCTTGGTTGGTCTCAAACTCTCTGTGATCTTACTGCCTCAGCCTCTCGAGTTGCTAGGATTAAAGGTGCGCGCCACCACACCCAGTTGTTTTTTATGTATGTTTTATAAACAGTATAGTTTGAGATTGTTTGTACTACTCAATATAATAATTTGTCTAAGAGATTAATCTATTTCATTGCAATAGCCCATATTTAATCTTATGTCATAATCTTCACAAATTCATGAAAATTATTTTTTCTGCCAGTTTCACTTTTTACAACCATCACTTTTATTTCACGTAGTCTTGGTTTTATGTATTTTTTATCTTCATTAATTTTAGGTAATACTTTCATGAAAAGTATTTGTGAAGGTAAATTTTGTAGTTTTGAGAAAAAACTTTTTTTATTATTTTAGTAATGTCTTTAAGTTTGAATGATTGGGTATATATATATATATACATATATATATTAATATATATATGTTTATTTTTGAGATATAGTCTTGCTATATAGTTCAGGCTGGCAGAAATCTTCCTGCCCCAGCTTTCTGAGTTACTTGGGGTTACATGAGCATTCTCCACTATGCTTGGCATACTATTCCTTTAGAACTGCAAATAAATTGTTCCATTTGCTTATCATCTAGTTGTTCAAATGAGAAGTTTGATAGCAATATGAATAGTTTATTTTTGTTTTACCCTTTAGAAACGCCTTTATTTTTCTGAAGAGCAGAAAACTTCTCATACTCTGGTGCTTTTTTCCTTCCACATACATATACAGGTATTTCATTTGTGTCCTTTATGAGAGATAATATCATATTAAAATATCTCAGGTCATTTGAGAAGCCAATCAAAACAAGGCAGAAAGATGAAAATTAAATGTATCAAAAGGCACTACAATGATACCTAAAACCTACTACAGTACTATGATATTAGACAAAGGGATATTAAGCTACAGAGAAAACATCTATTATAGATGTTATATAACAGGAAGTTTGCTTTCTAGAAAACTACAGTGTACTGCTTGGGCTCACTTGGATATTTGGGTAGGAAAAGGTAAAGATGCTTCCAAGTAAAGCTAAGAAACCAAGATAATTTTCAAATAGATGGCGCTACATTAATCATTTTCTCAAGAAGCATTTGCTTTTTTTTTTTTTTTTTTGTCTTTTGAGAGAAGGTCTCATTATGCAGTTCAGGCTGGCCTTGAACTCACTTTGTAGCCCAGGATGGTCCGGAATTTGCAACGATCCGCCTGCCTCAGCCTCCCAAATGCCGGGATTATAGGCGTGCGCCACCACACCCAGCTCTGCCTCATTTTATGATCCCAATGCCTAAAACGAAAATTGCTTGCCCTTGTCTTTGTTTTGAGACCCGGTCTCACTTTATATGTAGTCCAGCTTGCCTTGAACACACTATGTAGTCTAGGCTAGCCTCCACCTCAGGCAATCCTCCTGCCTCAGTCTCTGAGTGCTGGGATTGCAGGAATGCCCCACCACAACCCACAGCCCCTGCATTTTTGTGAGTTCAGCAACCAGGAGAACTAGTTTTCAGGTTTCCAAGGGTTCTTGCTGAAATGCTGCACAGACCTTGGAGAACCTGTAACACACTGGTGTGTTGCTAACTACTCTCCAATATTTCCACGCAACACACGGGAAGGTCCGGTCTTGCAGCATCTGGGCTCTAGTTAAAACTGAAGAGCTAACAAAATCATCAGAGCCCAGAATGAGACAGGTAATCTGGTCAGTTGTCAATCTGCCTTACCCCAATTTAAGATAAACATCAATGTACCTGATAAGAAGAGGTAGAAAGCCACCCTGAAGCAAACTTGGTCTTCTGATGAACTTTTCATGAAATACCAGGATAAAAATACTGTACCGGGCAAGATTTATTTTCTTTCACTTCATTTTATTGTAAAATAGAATAACCTTCTAAGTTATTCTGCTACAAAGGAACATGGCTGAACAGGTAGGAAACAGATTCCCCATTGTGAGTCCGCCGGATGGCTTCTGCAAGAATCATGGAAATGTCGATCACCTGTATTTTGGAGCAGTGCTTCATCTTATCTTCCTGAGGTATGGTATTGGTGACCACTACTGCTTCAAAGCACGCACTGTCGATGCGAGTAATGGCCGGACCAGAAAAGATTCCGTGGGTCAAGATCGCATAAATTCTGGTGGCCCCAGCTGAGGCAAGTTTGTCGGCTGCGTGGCAGATTGTTCCACAGGTATCAGCCATGTCATCCACGAGGATGGCCACACGATCCTTCACGTCTCCCACCAGCACCATGCGGTCCACTTCATTGGCCTTCTTCCGTTCCTTATGAATCAAGGCAAAGTCCACATTCAAGCGGTCTGCAATGGAAGTGACTCTTTTGGCTCCGCCGGCGTCGGGCGAGACAACAATGCAGTTTTTCCACTCGGCAATATTCTCCTTTATCCACTTCAGGACAGCCGGTTCGGCATACAAATTGTCTACTGGGATATCAAAAAATCCCTGGATTTGGGAAGCATGCAGGTCCATGGTGATGATATGATCCGCGCCTGCGATCGACAGCATATTCGCCACGAGCTTCGCAGAGATCGGGGCCCGGCTCTTATCTTTCTTATCTTGCCGCGCGTAGGGGAAGCACGGGATGACTGCGGTAACGCGGCTGGCTGAAGCAATCTTGCAGGCATTAATCATGATCAAAAGCTCCATGAGCCCGTCGTTGATTTCGCCACACCCACTCTGAACGATGTAGACATCTTCCCCACGCACACTCTCGCCGATTTCCACACACGTCTCCTGGTTACTGAATTTCTTAGTCACCACCTTACCCAGCTCCAGGCCCAGGCGGTCGGCAATTTTCTGGGATAAATCCTGGTGCGAGCTGCCGCTGAAGATTTTGATGTTCGGCATTTTGGTCAACTTCCTCAGGGACTCCTAAGCCAGTCACCGCGGCTGCCGGCTACCAGGGAAACTGCAGGGGAACGGAAGTCAGGCCACAGACTCTCAGCGCTTCCGGTTGTTACTCTGCCGTTACAGGGCCTCGCGGCGCGCATGCGCAGTGCTAAAGGTAACGTGGTGGTTTTGGAATGTTTTTCTGGAGAGTTTGGTTTCCCGCCTGCTCTTCGTACTTCCAAATTAAAGAGTCAGTGCTTTCTAGTCTAGAATCCTTACTTTTGGTACTATTATTAATGCCCTTATTCATTACCTAGGGCTTCTTAAAGCAGTTTGAATACATAAAAACATAGAATTTCCACAAAGCCCCAAACACACAAAGTTTAAAAGCAAATTTACAAACTGGAGAAAGTATGTGAGAATGTTATTGTAGACAAAATTCCTTCAATAGTGCGTGCGTGTGTGTGTGTGTAGGGGGGGTCAGGGGTGAAAAAGATTTGGAAAATGTAAAGATGCACAGTTAACAGTAAAAATAATTGGCCAATAAAAATACGAAAAAATACTAATGATGAAGAAAATACTATTTTTGTCACACAAATTGAAATCATAAGATAGGTTCATGCCTTCTGATAGAATGTGTAAACGTATAAGTTTTGCAAGGATAATTTTCCACATGAACTTCAACTCATCATTTCTGTTTTTTTCTTTTTTTCTTTTGGTACTAATTCATTATTTCTAATTCTAGGAATGCTTTTCAAAGAAACAGTCAGCAAGCAAAATATTGATAATGATGTTTGTTGCTGTATCAATTCACTCAACAAACATTCTGTATCTCTCTAAGTAAGGTTATGTAGTACTCCTATGGTATAAGATGGTACAAATGACTAGCAGCCACACCTGAATTGTTTATAAAAGTGAAACTGGGAAATTAGCAGTAAGTAATTTATCAAGTAATTTATTGTCCATACAATGCAATCATTGAAGAGATAGATTCTTATAAAATCAAATGAAAATGTCTCTAAGACATTTTTAAAGATAAAAAAGTTAGTCACAAAAATATGCATAATATTTTATTTACTGATTTAAACTATGTAATATTCAAGGTATCAAGTATAAATATGTCTTTTATAATGATTATCTTTGAAGAGAGGTGTAGGTTGTTGATAGTTCAAAATGGAGGACTATTATGTTTTACTGCCATTTATTAATGTAGTATTAAATTTTTATTACTTTAATAAAAAGGATGAATAAAATGTATTAGATAATCATTTGATTGTAAATTTTAAATATAGAGCTTCCACAAGATATTTCAGGTTGGAGTGGAAGGGAAAGAAGTAGGAAAGACCACAGATGCCAAAGATTTCAGTAGTGAATGGGCTATTTCATAAAATATGATGGAGGCATCAATCACAGATTATACATTCATATTTTGCTAACTGTATGCCCAACATTTGGGTATCATAATTTTTTCTTTAGTCTCAAATCAAATCGTCATCATAATTTGGAAATTACCTAATAATTGTTGAATATATCTTTTTACTCAATTTCTGAGCTTCCTTAGTGGACTGGAACTGTGGACTAAGCTCAGGAGTTGGATAAGGAACTGGGTAGCCAGTAGAAATAGGTAAGATTCAGCAATGTCTGTGAAACACCTTACTTGGATACAAAAAATTCTTTTATATAATGAATGATCTATTGCTATGAGCCATAAAAACAGCTGAGAATACTATATCAACATGACTTGTTGATAATTCAGTCACATGTCTCTTGACATCAACATACTCAGTTTCTTCATGGTTGATAGTGTGTGGGAGCTGTCTTCTCCCCACAACCCTTCATTTGTGTATTTTTCTATCAAAACCAACAAAACCACCTCTTCATATAATTCATCCTAAACCAGACTACATACAGTGATTTCTAAAGAAACTCCTGTGGCTTAATTTAGAAGCACTAAAAAGTATTTGTAGCTTCAACTAAATTGATTTTTCTCTGAGTGTTCTAGTGTGCCACACATTTTTCAGATTTTAATGAAAAACAAAACAGGTTTTTAAGCCGATTTAATATTACCTAAGTAGGACTGAATGCTAACGTAAACTCTGGAAGCCCATGGGTGATTCACTTTTCTTGAGGTGTTACCTAAGAGACGTTTTTGTCTTGCTGCTGTTTTTGCTCCATGCTCTGGCTGTGGCTGTACCTCATAGTTCTAAGGATTATCTAGAATCACGAAAGTTGGCAATGGCCAGAGAGACCATCAAGTCATAGTAATATCTCAATGCACAGGCAGAGAACTAGTTCCAAAGAAACAATCTATATTGCCTAATGAGAGGCAAGATATGGGTTAGAATGCAGGATTCTTGAATTTCCATGTATGGCGCTTTTTTTTTTTGTCTTTCTGACACAGGGTCTCGCTATGCAGTTCAGGCTGGTCTTGGGCTCACTTTGTAGCCCAGGCTGGTCTTGAACTTGCAATGATTCACTTACCTCAGCCTACTGACTTCTGGGATTACAGGAGTGTGCCACCACGCCCAGCCGATGTATGGCTTTTTAAGTTACATTACTTTAAAACTTCTTTTTCCTTTGACTCTTATTGGAATGTAGGAGAAATTTAAAAAGTAGTGCAGAAATATTTACATAATATTTCTTGTATTAACTGCAATAAAGAACAAACATGAAACTGAAAATTCTCTTGCTTAAAAAAACTTACAATTTCTGGCAATAAACAAACCATTAGTAATGTCATGGAATATCATTGTTTTGCTGACATTTCTGTTTTTTGGTTCTATTGCAGGAGAATTTAGTTCTTGTTTACTTTGTTTTCTGCAGGCTGAGAGGCTGTCTTATCATTGTTTCTAAAAAAGATTATAGGTAGGGATAATGCCTACTGAAGAACACATCTCTCTTTTCAGGACATTGTTTCTCAATAAATTACCCTGAAAATGAAAATAGTGGTAGAGAGAAAATATCATTATCTTTCTTCTTCCTAAGGCAAACATATTTAAATGTCATCTCTACAGAGCTGTGAAAATTGTTGCAGTTTGAAGGTCTTTTGAGTCAATACCCAGAACACATTGTACATAGCATATATACTACATATTATATATATATAACATATATATGTAACAGTTTTTGCCTCATTGATTATTCTTTTACCCATAACAATTCCATCATAAATAATTCAAAGAAGCCCTAATGCAGCTTGATCAGCTGAGAAAAGAAATTCAGTCAGTTCTTTCAGAAAGTAGAGAAAAATGGTTGTATTTTAAGCAAAATAAATGCTTTCACTAAACATACTTGCAGTTGACAAAATGCTAGATGTTTAGGTGGCAATTATAGTTCTTTGATAAACTGTCAAATCTTGTCACAACACATGTTACAAACAGGGACAGATTTAGATGTCCTTTATGACAGCTTTGTGTAGGTTGGGAATGTTTGGCAGTTAATTTCAAACAAGGAACATATTTTTCTTTCCAGCAGTTATCTGCTTGCTTATTAGGAAGAGTTTCTTTGTGCCTTTAATCATACTCATTTGAGTCACAGTTCCAGATCATTATTGTAACACTACCTTACCTCATTTATTTTGTTCATAATAATCATCCACACTACTTTGAGAAAACAATTTCCCACAGAGTTTTACATTGGCATAAATGCTTTAAAGTTTGTTTTGTGATTGTTTACAATTGAAATTTACTGTGCATGTTTACTAAGCTTTTTTTCTGGAAGTCTGTCATTTTATACAATAGATATGTAGGCAGTGACTAGATAAATAAAGCTGAGTAAAACAAATAGGAGAAAATTTTGTGGTTCTGAAATATGACTTTAATTCTGCATATTATGTTAGAGTCATGAGAGTGGTTTTGAAATGTACTTTGAGATTATGTGCTGCCAAAATGTACTTCCAAACTTAAAACAATTCTGATGAATTTAAAAATTCTAGTATAAAATAATAATCTGAGAACAACAATCAGGTTGTTTGAGATGAATAATATGTTGTAATAATTGGCAAAACAATATAAAGACACTTCATAAGTAGTAAATTGCAAATAAAAATATTTCCCAACATTTATATGAAATGTTTTAAAGTACTTTAAAGTAGTTTCCAATAAGGGATATTTCACTTCTCATGTAGAATGTAACTTTCTTTAAAGAATTTCTTATAAAAGAATTTCTTATTAAAGAATTATGGTAATTATGTTTTGACAAATACAAGTTCTACTTATGATGCACACATATCTTTATGGAATTACTTTTTGTTTACAATAGAGACCATTTATTTAATCCTGGTAATAAACACTGAGACTAGTTACCCATTTACATATGCTCAAATTGAATGAAGTTTATTTTGGAAACCTATGTATGTATGTATTTAAGTTTATTGATACAATTTAGATATATACAATGATCACATTCATCATAAGGAATTTGTATCTGCATGTGATACACCTTGATTTTTCTTTTTGCCCTCCCATTGCCCTCCCCTCCCTTTAACCCCTTTTCCCCTTTTTATTTACAAAGCTTTGTTTCCATTTTATCCTCCTTTTCTCATATTTTATTTTATTTTCCTTCCTTCCCTAGTTACCTTTTCTTTTTGAACAGTTTCTTCCCATTTCACCATATCTCTTGTACAATCTGGTTCTTATTTATACTTTTAGTTTCTCACACCAGTGAGACAATGTGGTATTTATTTTACATGTGGGTCTGATTTATTTCATTTAAGAGTATGATCTCAAGATTTATCCATTTAGGGCCGGGGATTTAGCTCAGTGGCTTAAGCGCCTGCCTGGCAAGCTCGAGGTCGTGAGTTCGATCCCCGGTACCAAAAAAAAAAAAAAGATTTATCCATTTAGCAATAAATGTCCCAAGTTTATCCTTCTTTATGGCAGAGTAGTACTCCATTGTATAAAAAACTATACCTTTTTTATCCATTCATTGGTTGTTTGGAATTTGGATTGTTTTCAAGATTTAGCTTTTTCATTTCTCAAACTGTGGTGTCATCATTCTCAAGAGTTTCTTTCTTTCCTTTTTTTTTTTTTTTTTGGTGGTACTGGAGATGGAATCCAGGACCTTGTGCATGCAAAGCAAGAACTCTCCCATTGAGCCATATCCCCTCAGGTTTCTTGAAACACAATTTCCAGAGCTGTATCCCTAGATCTTGTGATTGGTAGGACTTGGGAGAACCTGGACTTTTTTTTTCTTGACAGGATACTTAGTGATACTGATGTTGTTCTGTTAACCATGCTTTTGAGAATGTTTCATTTAAAATTTGAAATTTATTGGATAAATGCTTTCCATGCTATGTTTTTACTGTATCTTTATTATCTGAAGTACCTTTACTATGATTTCTTTTTTTGTTATAGTATTAGATTTTTATAATTATTCTTTCTTTTTGATTAATTTCACTAGAGTAAATCCATGACATGAGGCAAGTCCAAGGTGGGGAGAAATGGGAGAGTATACAAGGTGTGCACGACGTGAAACAAAACTATAGTCAACCAATAAGATTATGAGTATAATTGCCCAGGTGAAATTGATTAAATTGGGATCAAATGGGAAAGCGAGTCATCTAGCAAGCAGGCATGAATACAGAACAGGGGCTTTTCCTGTAGGACTTCAGTTAGTGGTTTTTCCTGGCTTCCTCAAGGTGATGGATACCTACTTAGAATATCAATCTTTGATGTTTATCCTTAGGACGTATGTGGGTGCTTTTACCTTTTGTCTTGAGGTCTGACCCACAGTAAAGGTGTCTGTCTCTCCAAAAGTCTCAGGTGTCTCGTCTTCTGCACTGGGTCCTTTGAGGGTCTAGCCTGATCTGACTGCTTATAATATTTTTATCTAACTTAGTTGCCTGAAACCCTCCCCCACTCTGAAGAAGTATCCCTAACTGCCATGAGGGAGTAATGGGCAATGACAAGTTTGGCTTTTTTAGGCTGAAAGGGGTCTTAGAGGTTGATCGGCAGTCAGAGATACTCTACAGAGGATCTGTCTAAAGGCCCTCAACAGATACCAGGCATTTTCATCTTGAGTAGGTGGATAGCTTTACATCTTTGTATTCCATTTTGGTTTTAGTGGGTAGGCAGGTCACATGTCTGTGCAGAAAAATATCAAACGACTTTTCAACACGTAAGGGTCAAACATCTTCCAGTGCTTAAGGATGCATTCTAACAGTGTAATAGACTTCAACTTTGAACACCTCATGTCTCTGTCCAATGATCTTGGTGGAAGTCCTCCAAATGATATAGGGGAAAGAAACTCCCAATATGCTGGATGTCCAGTAAGAGTTCATGTTCTCTAAAATAGAAGAATGAATTTAAGGTACAACAGAGGTTAAGAGCAGAATGTATTTATTGGGGGAAAAGAAAGCTTCTGTCAGAGAGAGAGAAAAAATGTCTTGAGTGGGTTGCCCAGAAGATATTTTTAGTAGATGTACAATCCTAGGCTTCCAGTCATATTTTGTTCAGCCCATTGAAGCCACCATTTCCCCTCTTTCTAGATTTTATTACTGCTGTTTAGAATGTAGTATCTTTTGAAATTTTTCCTTTGAAGATAATATATCTTCCCTCTTAACCAACCCACTTGCTTTTCAAGATTTTGTTTTCTTTTAATTCAAATTCAATGTCTTGTGTCTAGATGTGGACTTTTTTTGTAACTACAAGCTTGAAGTCTATTTAGTTTTTTTAATCTATACATTGATGTTTGTCATCAGTTATGGAAAAGTTCTCATGATCTGTCTCTTCAACTATTTCCTCTGTCTAGGTTTTCTTATAGTGGAGCTCTGATGATGTATAATATACCTCTTATTTTATTTTCCATGCATTGCTCTTCCATAACATCCTGCACATTTCCTTTCTTTCACTCTTTCTGGGCTGCACCCTGCATCCTTTCTTCTCATATATGTTAAGTTTAATTACTCATTTTTCACTCGTGTCCACTAGGATATAAGTCCAACCTTTTGAGTATGAACTTTTAATTACTATAATTTTTATTTGAAGATATTTTATTGAGCTCTTTTTCAGTTGTTTTGTGCAGATGTTGTCAAACTTGTTCTAGCTTGAAGCTATCTCTTCAAACCTTTTAAAAGCACAGTATAATGGCTGTTTTATATGATAATTTCAATACCTCAAATTTTTGGGGTACATGAGTACTGTTAATTTTTTTTGTTTATAGTGTCAGTTTTTCTTTCTGTGCTTATTTATCTTTAACTGTACTATGATGGTTAATAGAATGTATTTGAGAAAATTATTTGATATCTAGAATGAAAATGTTTCCCTCTATTGCTCGAGATTCTTTTTTTTTTTTTTTAATGGTACCAGGGATCAAACTCATGACTGCCTGCTTGCAAGGCAGGTGCTTATGCCGCTGAGCTAGATCCCCAGCTCCTTGCTTGAGACTCTTGCGTGAAGTTGCTACCAGTTTGGAACCACCATTAATCCCAAAGTGCTCTAGTTTCTTCAGATTGTCCAGGTTATGTATTCCCAGATGGCAGAACTACATAAGAGTAGCCTGAGGTCACAATTACTCAGAGGTCCCTCATCCTATTCTCTTACATCATGTTCATCTGCTGTCTGCTCTGCCTACAAGGTATTCCTCGGGGCTGTGGACCATGGAGGCACCCTTACTCTGAAGATAGAGAGCTCTCATGTCCAGATTTAATGACTAGAATGTCCCTTCCAATTACTCTTCTCACCTTGAACAGGCCCTGGGCTTTAACTTCCATGTCACTTGGCCAACAAGGTCTTTAAAAACCAGGCCGGAGAATATAGAAGTTCAAGTAGGATGAATCTTGCACATATCCTCTCAGTGAATGGGAGAGGCAGCTAGCAGTAACTGCCTTTGTCTGAGAACACACGAGTCCTGAGGAGAAGCCATCTTGGAACATTAGTAGTAGCAGAGGTTATGCATTAGTGGCTAAGAAAGGCCTTGGAGTAGAAGAATTTGTGGAATTTGTATGAAGTAAAGGAAAACAGTAAACTGAAAAACTATCAGAAATAGTTTGCTGTGAAACACTTCAAGATGGAGATAGTTTTTGAAATTAGTTGTATTAGCTTGTTCCTGATAATCATAAAGTAGTTACAATTCCAACTTAATTTCCCCTGAAATAAGACTCACACTTGTTTTTAAGATGTATTCCAGGTCAGTGATTACAGGTACTAAATGAATATATTGAATGTGAATTCTATATACCACCTTCTAGTAATTAATCTTTAAAAATGTTATTTCTGATTGTTGACTTTAGCAGTTTACTTTACCAACAGTCACTTTTTGTGTAAATACATTCTGCTTCATATCCTTATATGTTAATTTACTTCTTATCAATTCAGTTCATGAGCTGTTGTTTCAAAAATGCCACAACAAAAAAACAAGAAACAGCTTATTAGTGTCAGTCTGTTTTATTCCTCCTGTAGTCATAAGAAAAAGAGGTTTTGCCAGTGGTTATGTGGATTCATGACCATAAACTAATATTTTATTTCTTGATAATTACATATTTTAAAGCAACATTTCATTTTCACTACTTCCTTCTGTTTGGGGCCTAGACAATGGTCTTTCCAAGTACGAATAAAAGAGAAGCTACTGATGTCTTATTTCCTTCTAGTTTAATGCACTCACAGAGGGGCAGTTTACTCTTGTGAATACCCACACAGCCTCTGATGCCAGATTCCTGGGACTTGAATTCTGGCTCAGTAGGTTGCTATTGGGGTGACTTTGATATCTGGACAAATAATTTAAAACATCTTTGTCAAATTTCATTTATAAAATAGATGACAATAATAGTAATGAGCTGTTAGGATTGTGAGGAGTAAATAAACAAATATAAACCATTAGGAGGCTTATAAGTTATCTGTATGTCATGTGTACTTTATAGGTATATGTTACGTTTATAAACAAGGTCAACAAAGTATTTGCCATTTGGAAAAATGATAGCAGAGTCCTGGTCTACATGACGACCCACTTGGTTCTTCTTCACTTTTAATTTATCTTCCTGCCAGAAGGACAGTAAGTCATCTGTGTTTCTATGTCTCCAGAGAGTCAGAGTGAGCTGTGATCACAGTGGCACATGCCGAAGACATTCTTTTTCCTAGGAATGCACGGTCCACTCTGCCTCCTTGAGCCAGGTGAGTCTTTACCTATGGATCTCCTCCTCCAGGCGAGAGTTGGAAAGGCAGTGTTCAAGCAGGATCTCAAGGACAAGGTGAGGATAGAAAATTTGCAGTACTCAGTAGGGTAGGTGTTTTGCAAAACTAGAAGAGTAGCAGTGCAATGACCATGAATGATGATGTGAGGTGGGTTGGAGAAGTGACTTTTTGTATGGTGCCTGGAGAAAGTTTCCAAATGAGTGTGGATCCTAGGTCTACAGGTAAGCAAGGTTTGACTTCCTGCCTCCATGGCTTCCGATGTGTTTATTTTTAATTTGGTGTCTTGGTGCACTCTTGTGACAGCAGGCTCTCTCCACACAAGGCTGCTTTAAGAAAAACTTTAATTACGAGACCCTGTGGAAAATATAGATTAAGGAAAACAGAACAGTTTCTCTCCCTTTCCTCAGTTTATCTTACAGGGATTAAGTGTATTTTATACTACCAATCATAACATAATTTGCATATTTTAATGTTTAGTTCTAGTTATATACTGTGTTCATTTTTAGGACATTTTAGAGTAATAAATGGTGATTGGGAAACATGATCTTCCTATCCTAAGACATTGTCTTTCAGCAAGACATTACTGAAGCATTTCAAACAAAAAAAAGGCATGCTTTATTTATAAATACCTCTGGGGAAGGAAATTCCATAGACTCTTCTGATAATTCACTCTTTTAAAAAATATGAATCGTTTAAGAAACTTACATCTTACCTAAATCCTTCTTCTGAAGTTTAACCTCATTTCTGCATGTTCACGTCTCAGTGGAGATGGAGAATAGCAGAGAACATCCTGTTTGTTTATTGAGAACCACTGTTAAAAACTCTTATGCTAAATCATCTCATTTTGTTAAGATTTTCATTGTTTATGTTATATTAAAACCTTTTGGTCATTTTTACTGCTCTTCACATACCTCTTGAATGTTTGAATGTAAACAATTGTGCTCTTGTAGGATTCTACTAGATATGTCACCTTACCCTCTTAGTGTTCCACTGCCATTTGTACCTTCCTGTGTCACACTTGCTTTTTTACGAACAGTGAAAGTACTTCAGTGGTGGCGATATAGTACCTTCCAACATGTATTTGTATTCCAGGTAAGCTAAGGCCCTTTGAAAACAAGTCTTCTCTCTCTTTTCCCCTCTTCCTCTCAGAGGAGGAGCCAGAGAGGGAGAAGAAGAGGAAGAGGAAGAGGAAGAGGGAGAAGGAGAAGGAGAAGGAGAAGGAGGGGTGAAGGACAGAGAGGGGGAGGGAGAGGGGAGGAGGAGGGGGAATCATCTTTATTGGGAATTGTTTCTAATTAAAGAAACAAAGCTATGTACCAGAACTATTTGGGGTTAATTACCATTTATTATAGATTGAAGAAACACACACATACATAGTGCAAAAAGGATGAAAAGAATATGTTTTAATAGCTTTTTAAAGTTTTTTAATAGCTTTTAGTTTAATTATTTTTCATTTTAAAAGCCAATATTTCTGAAACAAATAAATAGCTCTTAAATTGGACTGTCAGATTTCACAAGTGATATGCTTTTAATCTTTTCATTATAAAAGGCTGTTGTGTGTACTGTTTGTTTTTAAATTCTGCATCTATCATTAGTACAGTCAAATAAAATTATGACAATTATATTATGAAACTGGAACCAAAATTGGCAACGTAACTCAGTGAAATTTAAGACTCTTTTGATTATTATATTAACCTATCAGATTATTTCTTGAGTGTGATTTAATCAAAGGGTATGTGGCATAGATATTAACTCTATGTTTGTATAATAGGTTTATGATGTTGTTACTGAATGACAGAATTTTACCTGCTTCTTTCACTTGTGGGTTTTTGACTTTAAAGAAATTCTATCACTTTTTAGAAACATTCAGAGATTTTTATTAAATCCTTCTCTCTATACTTACCCTCTTGTTTTGCTGATGAAATCTTTGCTTACTTTTCTCTGGGAGGTTTAGGTTATGGCCAACCATTTACAGCATATTTATAAGTTATTTATGATTCAAAACAAAAAAGACTAAAAATTAGTGAAATTTAATACTTGAAAGGTTCCATATTTTTGGATATACTCATATTATTATTCTTCCTATAACTAAATTACAAATTACTGAGATGTAACTTTTGTGCAAGCACTATATGGTGTTTCATGAATATTTAGTGCTTTGTTTCTATTTCTAAGTCTGTGAAGTTTCATAAATCAGCACTGTTTTTCTTGGTGCTATATAGCTGTGAATTTTGTGCTATCTCTTCTGATTTTTAAGGGCTTCATTTTGCACAAATTTGTTATGAAAATAATTCCTGGTAGGTAAAAGATAAAGTAGGTTGTTTCAATACTAAGAGTCATCATTAAGGTAAAACAGAAAAGGAAAACACAAATTCAAAGCTGTCCTTTAACCCCAATTAGTGTGGATTGTTTGTAAGCTAGTAAATAGTGAGATCTTAAGGAACTATTTCAAATTTCATGATCTAGAATGTAAAATACTATCACATATTTTCTAAGATCTCCACTTGTAATTTTTCTTAGACCTCCTAACTGCAAATATGGGCCCCCAGCTATTTTAGTGGATGCTGCTTGTTCTAAACTAGTGATTCCCATTGTGACCAATCAATGATATTTCCAGCTATGTTACCCAGCTATGGTTTTTTCCATGCAATAGCATTAAATCAATGTGGTTCTCCATCTTGTTGCACATGAAAATCACCTGGGGAGCTTTAAAAACCCTCAACTGCAGCCCTGGAGCTTTGGATGTCATTGGTCCCCCCTCACTCTAACGCTTTCTATGCGAATGTCAAGTCGTGTTTGAGAACAACTGCTCTAAACAGTACATTTCTAGACCAGAAGTATGCTATTCATGGTTTATTCCTCCTTCCCTCTCTCCTTCCCCTCCTACCTTTTTTCCTTCCTTCCTTCCTTCCTTCTTTCCTTCCTGGGATTGAATGCAAGGTTCTCCCACTGAGCTACATCTCCAGACCTTTTAGAATCTATTTCATTTGACACTGAGCCTCACTAAGTCACAATTGCAGAGACAAGGCTTGAACTTGCAATGCTCCTGCCTCAGGCTCCCCCAGTGCTAGGATTATAGGCCTGTGTTATCCTACCCAGCGTTTACAGTTTCTTATAGTGGATATAGATTTGATTTACAGTTTGCAAAGTTTATTACCATCTTCAAATATTTATCTTCTTTTATCTTTTAAAATGATATTGATAACTCCTGGAGGGAACACTGACTGATGCCTCCTAACAGGTCCAGGCATGAAGAGACATCTGTGCCTGTTTAGCTCAGCAGAAGAAATGTAGGACTTCTTTGGTGAGATGCTTCCTCTTACCGAATGGAGAGTCCTAAGGCAGGGAGATCAGTGATGGAGAATTAATAAATTAATTGTGCTGTGTCCAAGACAATCAGAAGTTCTATTTTATCTTGAGTTGTCTTCTCAACTGCTGGTATAATAGTCAACATGTAATGAGTACTTACTGTGTGCCACCTTACAGGAAAGGACATGATAGGCACAAGGAAGTCAGATAATTTTTTCATTGTAGTTATTTTTCTAAGGTCACAGTTTGTGTGCAACAAAGCATGCCTTTAAACACAATCTGACTCTCGAGCCCTCGTGACTTCCTATGATGCCACTTTGACTAACTCACTTGCAGTCTGGTTAAATGGATATAAATGAGGAGCTTGGAGGGAAATTTTACAGGCAGTGTTAACATGTATAACTCACTTGATTTCTCTCAGTTTCAATGATCCCATCTTTAACATAGGCTTCCTGGTAGAATTTGCTTCCCAAGATTATTATGACACTTTTACAGAAAGGGCTGTTTTTGTGCCTGCATTATAGAAATCCTCAGGAAATAATGTCTATTGTTGTAAGTTAGCAGAGTTTCTGAATCTAAAAACAAAAGTTTTGGGTTTGAGGTCGTTGCTATTCTACCAATGCATTGGGTAGATGGCTCTGTCAACATGGATATATAGATTAGTTAAGGTTTATTCTGATCCTGAAATTTTTAAATTTTCATAAATTGTATTATTCACTCAGATACATTATCTTTACTTGCAAATTTCCTCTATTCCTGCCCTTATATTTAATCATTTAATTTGCTCAATAAATCTTTTCATTGATTTATGTAAGAAAAGGAAAGCTTCATTCTAATGAAACAGACTACTTTGATAATGAAGATTTTTATAAGGAATGAAGATTTTATGAGGAATTAAAAGTTCCCAATACTATAGTGCCACCTAACTTTACTGACACAGGAATACTTAGATTCTACTCTCCACGCCTTCCTTCTTTAAGTCATGTCACTCACCCTCTTAAGTCTTGAGTTATATATAAAATGTAGAAGCTATATTATGTGATAGTGACAGTTTCTTCTCACTCTAATATTGTGTGATTCTGGATATTACAAAATAGCAACAAGGATATATTTATATATGTAAACTGTACATATACTGGGAACTGCAATTCTCACCCACCAGTTCATCTTTTTAGTTCCAACAATTTCTTCCTTATCTGGGCTCATCTGTCAAAATGAAGGAGTAGGATTCTGTGATTTCTAACTTTTTATGATTCTGTTTTTCTTTTTTCTTTATAGCCATTTGCCAATAGTACAACAGCCTCTGGGCCTAGCAATTCCTCATAGTCTAGTGCATTTTTCATTACTGTAATAAAATAGCTAAGACTGAGTATAAAGAAAAGAGGTTTATTTAGCTTACAACTTTGGAAGCTGAAGGTCCAAATGGCATGATAGTGGTGATGCAAGGGTATCTCAGTTACATTATATCATGGTGGATAGCATCATGGCAAAAGTGTGTTCAAGGAAAGAGCATACAGTGAGACAGGAAGGCAGAGCAGGGAAAGAGGGCTGAGCTTGCTCTTTTATAATAACCCTCTTGCCAGAAATAACTCAGAGTCCAGAAGAACCACCTCAATGACTTACAAGGACTGTGCCCCCAAAAGCCTCCTGACTTCTTTCTGGACTGTACTTCCACACTATCTTTCAACATTGTCACACTGAGGACCAAACTTCTAACACTTGAACCTTTTGTAGACAAACCACCCCAAAATTTAGCACCTTGCTGTTCTCTGGCAACACATGGAAATGTTTCATGTTTTATAACTGAGTTTTTATTACTAGAACATAGTGCTTCTCAAATACTGATTTCTGTATATAAATTTGATCACACAAGTCATGGAAATATTATCCTAGTTAAAAATGAAAAATGTTAAATTAATAGAAGATTTCTCACATAAGATATTTTAGAAATGTCTGACATCTGATAATATTTGCTTGTACTATCAATATTATAGTACATTCCATTTAGTACAGAATGATTTGTTAAAACCATACACAAAATCAGCCTTGATGGGCCCGTGTTCCCTAGAAAGCAGAACTGGGGGCCAAAGCTTGCATGTTAACAGTTTGTTGACAATATACAATAATCAAATGGCAGTTTGTGGAGAGAAAAGGAAACTGAGGCTGCAAAGCTGATAAATAAGTGCAAGATGATATTTTATCATTCTGATTATTGTCAGACAAGTCATTTCCAACAAGTGCACAAGATACATGAATTACTTTTTTTTAATTGGTACCGGGGATCAAACAAACTTGCGTTCTTGCAAGGCAGGCGCTTATGCCATTGAGCTAAATCCCCAGCCCCATGAGTGATTTTTGATAGGTAGGTCTGTTCAAACTTGCAAGAACTTTTCAAATGAGCCATAAGACAAAACAAAGCAACATGACACCAAAAGAAACACAAAACAAATCTACAAGCTGGAACAGTTCATTAGAGGGAGAGAAGAAATTTTATTTACTCACTCTTCCCATCGGGTCAAAATGAATTCCATAGAGATGAAGCAAGTCATCTTCAGAAAATAGATCTCTCTCAGAAGGGGACACCAAGCTGGCTCTCAGTCAGTCACCATAGCTGTTAAGGTGAAGTAAGAATCACAGGGTGCAGGAAACAGGTAGGGTTGAGAGAATGTGGGAGAGTGCATACCACCGTCCCATTATATGTGATACAATGTCAGGGCCCCATGGTGTGTCATGAGTACCCCAGAATTTTCAGGTCCTGACCCTTTCCCCAAATTCTAGACCCAGTAGTCCATCAATAGCTGCTGTATGGCAAGTTTATCAATATTATGGGAGAAGCTATTGCTTCTCCCATAATAAACTGAAAAGCAATGCCTCTCAAACTTGATCATGCAGGGGAACCATCTAGGGGAACTTTATTAAACTATAAATTTGATTTATTTATACAAAAGGATTCATAGTATGGTCTATGACCATCTACATCAGCACATCAGCATCATTTGAAAGCTTATTACCAATATAGTAGTTCAGGCTTCTCCCCTGACTAATGAAATAAATTTTTTTTTTTAAGATTCTTAGGTAATCTGTACACTTAAGCTTTGAGAAACAGTGCTTCTGTTGGACAGATTACTTTTCAAACTAACTGATACGATTCTTTTTAAAATTTTTAATCCTTTTTAGACCAGTACTTTTGCAAAACACAAGAAAAATGAATTTTTTTAAAGAATGTTTTTGAAAAGATGTAAAAATGTAACTTTTTAATTTGATGCATACAGTTATTAATATCAAACTGCTCTAAAATTCTTTCTAAATTTGAATTCTCAGTTTCTGTACTTGTCATCAACTGATAGCAATGAGTTCATAGAGCTGGTCTGCACACGAGACTCTGAGTAGCATTAGTGTTAAAAAACAGGTCTGACTTTATCATTTTTGTAAATTTGTAATATACTAGCGAAAATAAATATAACATGTACCATGCAGCAATATCGTGAAAACATTTACCACTTCATTTATAGAAAACAGTATTTCCTTACTGTATATCAGAAGGATGAAATGAAAACTGTCACTTTTGACTTTATTTCACGACTTCCCCTTTTCTTTATCTTCGCCTGGACTTGGAGTACTTGCTTTAAAATGCTGGGCCTGGCCGGCTTTATGTAAACACTGCAGTCAGGGATTGCATCCTTCGGATTCCTTCCGCGGTTGAAATGGAGGTAGATGTTAAGCTTCCCCTGCATTTAACCTTAGTGAGAGTGAGTTGTTCAGATCCCTTCCAGATAACAGCTGCTAATGAAAGAAATGGAAAGCTTGGGGGCATGGAGTGACTCAGGTATGGACAGAAGACGACAAGGGGACAAGGTCTTTCTGGGCCACATATCTGGTCATAGAGCAACAGATTTACTCATGACTGTGGTGTTAGAAACACTGTCCAAGTAAAAAATGATTTGAAATTTTGATGATGAAAAAATACACTTAAAATGATTGCATTATGAAAGTATTTGAAGCTCTAAATTGTTTTTTTAAAAATTTATTTATTCTAAGAAAGTATAGAGAAATTACTGCTTCTCAAAGCAGGAATTTTACTAGACATTTCAAATATCAAACTATATATATGTATCAGTACATAGTCTTTATATATGTACATAAGTTATACATGTCAATAGGTATATAGAGAGTATGTATATACTATATGTATTATATAGAAGGTACCTATATGCAGTGTACATAGTTTGTGTATATATCTTTAAAGGATACATATATATATATATATATCTTTAAATATAAATATGTGTAAAGTTTAAGATAGTTGCTAGGCAAGTAATTTTCCAATCATCATTGTAAGATTCATTTCATAAGTTTAGGTGTATATTTTTGAAACTGGAAGCCTTACTCACCTGGCAGAGGAAAGGATAAAAACTAATAATAAAAATATGAAGATATTTTAAAGCATATTTTACTTTTCAACCTTATCCCTCATGGATTTTTCCCTACAGTTAAAGTCTTTCTCAGCACTCTGTTACTTATTAGATGCAAGATTTAAATAATTTATGTCACCATTATGGGCCTCACTTTTTCATGTTAAAGATGGAGATAAAAATTTTACTCACTACATAGGGTTATTCCATAGGTTAAATGAATTAGTATCGCATAAGTGCTTGAAACAGTCCTTGGAACACAGAGCCCTCAGCAGATGTAAGCTTTCATTATGAGTATTGCTAATTTTTCTTATCATAGGATGGGTGATTCTTGTCCTCTCTTCTCCTAGGACCACTAGGATTACATTTATTTTTTCTAGTCACTATTCACAATTCCTTCCTTCTCTCATATTCTCAATTCTTCACCTATTTATTATTTATTTTGTTATTTTGCATGCATCCTTGCTAGGCTGTCTCAACTCCACTAAGGAAATAAAGTGGTATATCAATCTTCTGTCAGTTTTTTAAAATACTGGATTATGTCCACCAATGGACAAATTACCTCAAGGAAATTTCGAATCTCTGGTTTACTTAGGTGTGGTCTCCTGAACCACCCATTCGTAAAGCAGATGAGGTTTATTTCTTGTGACTGGAGTTAGTCCTCAAAGTTACATTATTGGGATGGGTAAAGAAGAGTCAATTTTAGTAACAACTGCACTAGAGCGTTTTAGGTAGGAAAGTATCTTACTCATCTTTGTACTCTCAGTGACCAGCCTAGTTTTTGGTATATAACAATATTCAACACCTAGCTTAGGAATCAGCAAATATTTTTTTTCTTGGGTGCCACATTTCCATTTGGCAACTTGACTAAGTAAAGGCAATGCAGTTATAACTATAGACTTCGCTCTGGTGAAATTTTTACTTTCTGGAAACAAGATCTCATGAAGCCAAAGGAAGACTTTTCTTATTTGTTCCCTACCTAATTCATTTTGTGGAATTCCTCCATTCTTATTCTGTGCTCTAACATGATCAAATCCCTGGAAAATCCCTGAAAGCAGCCTACTTTTTTTCATTCATTTTTGTCTTTGAACATGCTGATCCCTCTATTTAATAAACATTTAAATTTCACTTGTATCTCCACCTGTCTACAGGGAGATCCAGACATACCAACATTCATGATTCTGCCATTCCCAGTACATCTCCTCACTGTGATACCTTATACGTTGTGTTTTCTTGAGCTTGATGCTAAGGCAGTGTTTGATGAAGAATGAGCTCAGGTTTTACCATCAGACAAAACTGGACTTTGAGTGGCCACTTTCTAGCTGTGTAACTCAGTCTTGTCACTAAACTTTGCTGACTATTGGGTCACTTGTTTTTGAAATGAGTACAGTAAATACTCTTGGGGTTGTTGTGAAGATTAAACTGGATAACATATGCAAAGTTCAAGCACATAATTGGTACTTGGTAAATAAATAATAGAATAGTCACTCAGTAAAATGTTTTAAGCATTACTGGAGAGTTCTTAACAAAAATGAAAATCATGTAACAGATTTATAATGATAAATTAAAAATTAACATGAGTTTCAGTTTAAGTTGTTAGCTTTTTTAGAATTAAATTTAGTTTAGGGCTATAAATATGAAAGAGAGAGCAACATGTGAACTTTTTCCTAAACAGTACAAAGTAATTATTTTGATGAATGATCAACAAGCTATTCATTTCCTTTCTTCATGTCCGCTTGAGTATCTATCACAGAGCCAAATTTAAGAATAATTAGCATGATATTAGAGCAATAGTGTTCTAAAACCTCACTATAAGCACTGGTTTCCAGACGAGGCTATTCTTGAAAGACTTAATTTAAGCTTTCCCACTTAGCATTTAATGCGACTTATTTTGTACAATGACAAAGCTGCAGGTGTTAACAACATCTAAGAGTTTAAAAATGTGCCTGGGCTATATTTAAAATGACCGAAATAACTTTTTTTTTTTGAGATTCAGAAATAAACTGTTGACATAAATCACAGAAATACCATTGCTTAAGAAGTATGATTTTCACTTAAAATTAAATGTTCTCCATAACCTAGTCCCACTTTACCTCCCAGACTCCTCCAGTGCCCAACTGCCTCCTAGGATCTGTACATTCTGGTTTTATGGTGGGATTTTTTTACCTTTGCCTTTAATTTCTCTTCAGCCTCTGGCATATTTCAGCATTGAGACATGCCCCCTTTTACATTGTTTTATTCAAAATAAAGCTGAAACTTAAGAACCCAGCAGCAGATGGGTACTTATGACACACTTAATCGATGGCAGGGTGACTCAGGCCTGAGTGGGGCAGACATGGAGAATCCAGCACATCCAGCCTTTGTGACAAACGCTGAGAGCTCATGTGAGGGGCGGTGAGTAGATTTGCTGGAACCACTTGGCTTGTGTCTCCAAGGTGGTAGTAAAAGCTACTCCCAAACTAGCCTGGCCACGTTCCCCAGGGAGATGAAGTACATCCTGAGTGGAAGAGAGGCAAGCGTCTCAGAGATGTCCCAGAGACACTGGCTGAGGGTCAGAAGGGAAATGTAATTCTCACGAATCATGGAGCATAACACTCAGCTGATGCTCCAGCTCAGCTGTTCTTTCCCCAACTCTTTTCTTCCTCAAGACTGTGTCAGAGCCTTTGGTGGAGAACACTTAACTGAGAAGCTAAAGGGACACATAACAGAGCCATGAAGTAGATGGTGGGCAATTACTCTGTTTCCTCAGCAATGTTGAAAAAATGAATCTTGGAGCCTATAGTGGAGACAACAGAGTTGGAAAGCTGTTTCCTTGACCTGGCATACTTTGAAATTGCTAGGTCTAAAAAAATTTTAAATCTGGACTTCTTATTAGAGAAACAAGGAGACAGCCTTTAAAGTACTTTGTAACCCGCAGAAGTTGTTTCTCTATAGTCTCTCCAACAGAAGAAACCAAAAGTGATATTTTACAATATGAAAAGAAATAGGTACCTCACTATTTGAGAAAATGTTTTTATTCACAGTGTAGTTTTAGACTCTCCCTAAATGAGTGTCTGTCTTTGGATAAAACAATATGGTTAAATAACACCATAGGATATGATGTTTAAAGGATTGTTTAAAGGATATGGCGCTATCTCTATTGTTTAAAGGATATGGCACTATCTCTATTATAGGTTTATGGACCTATGGAAAAGGAAAAACAATTAGCAAACTTTACAATGTGGTGATTACAACTATTCCTTTACATAAAATGACTTATTCTTAAGGTTGAACACTAATCCTAAAAATGTGTCATCCATAAATTTACATTTGGTAAATTTGTGTCCTTTGCACCACTACCTACAACTCCCTGCATGGATGAAGCTCATGATAAATACTACATTTGTTATAAAACACAAAAGACTTTGTTTGCATAGCTGGATGATACGATGTTAATTTTTAACCCTGTTATATGTACGTAAGTGATGACTGCATGAAATAATTTCTCCATCTTAGTCAAATATTTCCCAGTTTAAATCCTTTACATATTTACCCTTCCTACACTCCCCAGCTTTTGGAGATCCTTTCTACTGTGCCAGCTACCAGGGACCCCTGCAGTGAGTCCCCGAACTCCTGCCAAGTGTTATGGTACAAGAGGCAAAACAGGGGTGCAAGCAGGGATCTAGGATGACTGGTTTTCCCCTTAACAAAAGGCCAGGAGCCACCCAGAACCTTGGTATTCATTCATTACATCTGAGTCAAAGACAACTAGTGAAGGGCAGTGGGTGTCTCCAGAACAGAAATGGTGACTTTGGTGGGCCAATAAGAACAAAGCATTCATGCAAGGACAAGGACAAGGACACGGATGGGGGGTGGTGAGGACACTGTTGTTTTCCCAGATGCTTTTGTCTTCAGCAGGTCTTATCTTGCCGTGAGAGCCCTGCAGCAGTCATTAGCCATAGGGTTTCCAGCTGTGACAAGAATAGAGCCGAGTGTCCAAGTTCCAGTCTGGCTCAAGGGCAGGACAGGAACAAGCATGAACACCTCCCAGACTCGAGTTATAAGTCACAGTTCCCAACACTTAACCCCAAGTTTTAAAACTTAAGTCATAGAGGCACCACCTTTAAAAAAAAAGCATTGTTACCTGTATTTACTGGTGTGATAGTCATACATTATCAGATTATTTTCGTCGGAGCCTGCCCTACCTTAACCAGTGATTTGTTCATACTTGGTGTGTCAACCACACAGTAGACCCAGAAGCTATATAATGCCAGTGTTCTAGATTCTTTTCAAAAATAAATGAACATCTGGAAGAAAATGCCTGTCACAAACGTCATATGATGCATTGACTCATATATACCTGAGCAAATTCTAGTGGAAATGTTTCAATAATAAACATTAATTCCTAGTACTTCTATATGTTTCACTACTCATTCTGTGATTCTTTTTGTTTGCCCAGTTCTAATTTCTAAATTAATAAAAATTCACTGTTGAAATTTTGAGAAATACAAAAAAAGCTAAAATCAGAAATAACCATTCAAAATCCCCCTATTCATTTTGACATATTTCCTGTGGTTTTTTTTTTTTTACATATTTAAGACTTACAATTTCATATCTTCTTCTTGCATTTAATTTTATAAGAATTTTCCTAGTCATTTAAAGCACCCAACAAGCATAGTTTTAAACCAGAAATGAGTATTTCATTTCCTATTCTCATAATATGAATAATTCATGTTAGTTAAGGAATTCCAAATAATACCTAAGTGTATATAGCAACAGTAATTTACCACATAGAAATAACTGCAGGAAAATTTAGTGCATATCATTTCAAATTTTGCCCATACATTTAAATGCAAACATATATATATATATAAAATATATGTATATATGTATATATATATATATGTGTATATATATATAAAATGTTGGGATAGCACTTTTTATGTATTTTGGCATTCTGCATTTTGCACTTAATATATCTTGAATATCTTGCAATCTATCACGTACATCTTTATTTACTCTTTGACATAGTACTATATGATAATGAAATACTACTGGTTACCTAATATTGCAAATATTGGAAATTCTCTAGTGATTTTGATATAGGAGAATGAAACTCCCGACCTACTACGCCCGTTTGTGTTCTCTAAAATCGAAGAATGAATTTTAGGAACAACAGAGGTGAAGACTGGAATATCTTTATTGAGAGAAAGCTCCTGTCTGGAGAGAGACAGAAGGGAGTCCCGATCGGTTTGCCCAGGACTCTGTTTTTTCTAGGGACTTTTATAGAGTAAAACCATGGGTTCAAGGTGGGGGAAGACGGGGAACTCACAAAGCAGATGGGCATAAGGTGGGACATAACTATAGTTAGCCAATGAGATCAACAGTTTAGGTAAAATTGATTACATTAGGAACAAATGGGGAAGCCAGTCATATAAGAAGAGGGCATTCTTGGATCTGTGACCTTTCCCCTAGAAGGATGGGATAGTGGCTCCAAGGTGAGAAGGAACTAATTAGAATATCTGTCCTTAGGATGTGGATTCATTTGTTTGATCCTTTGTCTTGAGGCCTGGCCCACAGCAGGAGGTGTCTGTCTTCCTTGCACTTTCCAGGTGTCAGCACTGGCTCTATTGAGGACCTAGCCCTATCTCACTGTCTATAATATTTCTGACTAACTCAGTTGCCTGCTACAATTTGACCTTTCTTCACTGTGCCCTCCTAATCCTTCACTGATGGAGACTTTGTTTCTTAATTTTAAAAACTAAGAGTGGGAAATTAAAAACAATACTGTGATGACTATATTTATTCATAAATAGTTGACCACATATGAACTTTTTGCCATTGGATAGAGTCCTACTGCAGGGATTATTTATTCATAATATGAAAATGGTTAAGCTTCTTGATAAATATTATACATTTTCTGTGATTTTATTTTTAAAATGTCTTTGGTATTTTTTTTCATGTAAAATTCTTGTGTTTATACCTTCCTGTTTCTTTTAAACATACTATATTCTGAGAGTGTTTTAAAATTTAAATTTTTAGTTCTGTTATTATCTTTGAGATACTGGATATACTTTTATAAAACTTATTCTGAATTTAAGAAAGACAACTAGGTAGATACCTGGCAAATGGGTGAAATTTGCTTGTATATCAAGTTAATAGGGGCTGGGGATTTAGCTCAGCGGCATAAGCGCCTGCCTTGCAAGCAGGCAGTCGTGAGTTCGATCCCTGGTACCGATAAAAAAAAAAAAAATTCAGGTTAATGATGGTTTCTAGCTTTATCTTTTGTCATTTGTCAGGTATTTCAGGAAAGTTTATAACATGAAACAAGGTTATGTACCCAGAAGTATGAAAGTAGTCTCCAGAAAATATACTATCACTCTGTAACAGCATCTTGTGTTAGATGTAATTTTACTTACAAATATGTTTAAATCTAAGGTCTCTTGCAATCTTCTGTGAAATGTGTGCATTCAGAGTTAAAATTTCATGAGATCTTTGTTCAGGGAATTACTTTTCACCTCAGTTCAATATTAATTTACTTTACTTGTAAGCAAACAGAATGCAGCAATGCTATTTCTATCCTAAGAACATATGCATGTTGTTCCATTAGTAGTAATATTTTCATCAGAACATTGTTGAACAGCAGCAAGTGATAACATTTGTAGGCAGTAATCAAAGACTTGACAGCTTTCCTCACCGCTAACATTCTTCCTTCTAGAGGCGAGAGATGTAAATTGAATGGAATACTTCAGAAAATGATTATTAGCCAATGCTAGCTCAAACACCAACGTGAATTACTTCTTTGAAAAGAGACAAAATGATCATCCGATATTGTTGTATGTACCCTACTGCTTTCATTTTGTAGGTGACAATCATATAGAGAAGGGAATGGAGTACAATTTTGCAAATTTTCTTATCTTGCACAGAAAAAATAATAGTTCTACTGTGAGAGTTTCTTCAACTTTCTGCTATGTACCTAAAATTTACCAGCATCTACTTTCATGTGCCCTCACCAGTCATAAAGGAAGAGGTACCACTCCTCATATCTAATTAAACCTTTCCTTTTCCTCTAGGAACTGGATACTGTATATACATGAGAACATCTCTATCTTCTGCTCTTGACAGCAGACTATTGAAGTCTTTTGAAAGATGCAGTTTCTATACTTCTTTTCTTTTATTTTTTTAAATTAACTTTTATTTTGCCATCCAACTACACATGCATTTTTCAACCACAATTGTATGATAGAACTCCACCTACAGAAAAGGATTTGAGTGACTAATTTTTTATCAAATCTTTATGAGTGGGAGAACAATAGTATCCTTCATAATACCAAAGACAGAGGTTAAAACATAACATATAAATGCTAGGGCATTAAGATCTTCATCTCTGTTCTCTAGGGGACCACTCCTTGAGAATGATTGCCCCACTATTTACTTCCCCCTCCTCAGAGGCAACCAGTTTCACTCTTTTAGCTGATTCTTTTGCCAGTGATCTCTATGTTAGTAAAAATATGCTTGATATTTTAGTTTGTGGTTATATATTTTTTTTGTAGTGGAATAAGAAGACTGTGGTAGGCAGAATTGTGACCCTCCAAAGATATCCAACCCTAATCCTTGGAATTTACAAGTGTTAAGTTAGTCAGAAAAAATGGTTTTGCATAAGTTATTAATTTATGGCACTTTAGATGAATCTTTGATTATCTTATCTTTGATTATTCTGGAATATCTTCAATTACCTGGGTGGGCCTTATCTGCCTTGCTTGTTCTTATGGAAGAGAAGCAGAGAGAAAGTTCATGTACAAAAGAAGAGGAGACAATGTGATCTTGGAAACAGAGGCTGTAGTTTTGTGGCCCCAAGTCAGGAAATGCTAACACCACCGAGAACTGGAAGAAGCGAGTAGCGTGTTTTTCCCTAGTTTGCAGAATGGGACTTGCTAACCTTAGCTTTGTCTAACCTGGTGTTAGCCCTTGTCTCTCAGGACTACAAGAGAATAAATTTCTGTTGTTTTAAGCCACCAAGTTTGTGGTCATTTGTTCAGCAGCTGTATGAAACTAAATTAAAGTTAACCCTTCCCTACCATGCCACTCCACCAGTAATAAATTTCCTTGTGTTTTCATTTACTCTATCTTCTTATATCTCTCTGAAGATACTGATGATGTGTTTAAAATGTCTCTTTTTCTCTGCATAATTTCTATTTACTGCTTTTTCTCTGCTTGCTCTTTCTTTTTTTATTTTTTAAATTAGAAAAAGTTTGTCTAAGATATCTGGTAATCCTAGATTATCTGCTCATATTTACCAGTTGGGATATGCAAGAACAATTGGAAACTCCAAGGAGATTTGGTGACTGCAAGCTTTATTGTTGTAGGACTGAATTGAAAGGCCCTTGGTATCTTTATTTCTTCCTAAATCAGTGAGATTCCTTTGGGAAAAGTTTTTCAGTCTCCTCTTCAAGAGTGAAGAACTGATTGCTGACACTAGTGAATGGAAAGAAAGAGAGAAGAAAGCTAGGAATTTGAGCATATTTATTCTACAAGCATATACTTAATTCTCTCTCTTTTATTGTGAGGCACTTTCTGCTATGCACACCTTTGTATGTTTTTTTTTACCCTTGTATGTTTATATTTTTAAAAACAAATAAAAACCTTTTCTGTCACTTGGATAAGGTTTTAGAAAAGAATGAAAAGAGTTTGTTTGTTGTTTGTTATTTTGTTTGTTTTGCTTTTTTGACACAGGGTCTTACTATGCATTTCAGCCTGCCCTCAAGTTTAGAATTCTCCTATGTCGGCCTTCCAATGCAGGGATCATGTCATGTGACATCATGCTGGCTTCAGTCTTCTATATTTTTATGAGTCCTTTTGTCCACTCATACTATTGAAATTGCTTTCATCAGGGTCATCAATGAAGTTCTTGTTAAATTTACCGGACACCTGTAGTGTATAGCCTACCGGTCCCCTATAAAACATTTAAAGAAGAATTCTCTGCAAATACTTTTCCTTGACTTCAGTGAGACAGTACCACATACTTCTGCAGTCATGACATCATATTTGGGCATCAACCTACATTTTTTCTCCTGCCTCCTACAATATCCAGTCAATCAACCTCTGTCACTTGTATTATCTAAAAATCTCTTTACGCAACACTTCTCCTATCTCATTGTTTAATATGTTTCCACTTTTCTTAGCCTTGAATATGATTTCAAATGGCAGCCAGTATAGTATACAATGCAAACTTGATCATATCATTTCTATGTTTAAAACATGTCAGAGTTATCCATTGCCCTTAGACCAATACCTAAAACTTAGCACTTGATAAAAGGCTGTTTGTTATTTGGCTTTTGTATTTGTCTCTGGCTTCATTTCTTGAGCTTGAAAATTCTATTCAAGAATATTAAACTAATAAGTAGTGGTATAAATGACTAATTTCTCTTCTATCCTGGTGTAAGTTTTTATTGCCTGGAATCCTGACTTCCTTTTACCTTAACTAATCTCAATAGCCAAGTACTCTTTGTTCTTCATTTTAAGCAATACTTCACTCTTGAAACTTTGCTGTATTTCCTAAACCAGTTTAGGTAGCCTCCCGTGTATTCCATTGCCATCTGTGTTCACTTTGCTCAGTTGCTTTGGTCCATGTTCCCGGGCAAGCTTGCTTTACCACTTTAAAGATGGCAATCATGAAAGTACACTATTTAATACATAGCAGGTATTCTGGATATTCTGTTTCCTGCCTTGCACCCAGACTTCATTTCCTATGGTTTATTACTCAGCTATCTGCTTGGTTACGTACTGTGGAAGCAAACCCTTGCAAACTTCTAAGCTCCCTTGCCTTTTGACCTCTGCTGGGTTTGGTCAGGGGAAATGCAAGAAAATAAAACAGGGCATTTATTCTCTACTTGCTACATTTTCACTTTATTGAAAGTGCAGTTATTTTCTGCTGACCTTGCCATAGGCACATTCCACCATTCTCCACCCGCTTCTGTGCCTGACAAGGATGCTCTGTACACCTGTGGGTTCCCTTGAACTCTGGTTTCCAGTTGGATTTAGCCAATAGAATTGTCAGGAGTCAGAAGAAAGTGAGTTTACTATGTTTGTTTCCCTGAAGCACCACCACGGGTTGCTTATGTTCCTCAGTCAAAGGATACAGCTCCTGCTGAGGCAGCCCTCTGGTCAGGATTCCTTCTAGAGTCCAGTGACTGCATCCTTACCTTGGATCTTATGTAGTTTGGGCTGGCCTTGAATTCACTATGTAGCCCAGGTTGTCTCAAGCTCACAGCAATCCTCCTGTTTCAGCATCCAGAGTGCTGGGATTACAGGCGTGTGCCATTGTGCTCAGCTTGTTTATAAATTTTCATGTGAGCAAAAATATTGATTTCTCATGACCGAGTTGAGGAGGACATTGACATAACAAGGGGACTGAAGGTCAGAATAGACTGGTTCATCCAATAAGAATGAAGGATGAGGCAGGTAACAAATACATAGAAGCCAAGCACCAGCAATTAAATAGTGGAAAGGAGGGACTGCGAGGTACAATGGATGAGAGAGTCTCAGGCTTCCCACATGCTGTCTTTTTCTAACTTCAGCTTTCAAAAAAGGCCCCAGATGAAGGGTACACACTAACAGCTGTGGGCTAAGCACTAAGTGATCTCAGAATGTGTTTTTTTTTCTTCAGCCTCAAACTCTTCACCCTTAACTCATCTCCTTTGGCTGGCTGTGTTGTCTAAACCCTTCCTTGTCTGCGTTTTGGGTTTCTTTTTTTTTTTTTTTTGGAATGAGGGGATCGAACTCATGACCTCACACTTGCCAGGCAGGTGCTTACACCACTGAGCTAAGTCCCTGGCCCATGGTCTGTTCTTGTAACATGTGTCTATCTCCTTCAGTTTCATGAGCAACCACTGATTCTTCCTTAGCTGCAGTTACCACTTGACTGATCCCTAGACAGCTCCTTCTGTGCCCAAGCTGCCTCCATGAGCCCTGGCTGCACTGCTGTCCTGGATGGAGGGCAAGTGTGTGACCGTTCACAAGCAAACATAGAGCGACTGAATGAGTTACATGGATTCATCACAATGGTGATGAGCAGGGAAATCATAAGCAGTGCTCTTATTTTTTGAACACTTTATGCCAGGCAGTCTACCAAGTAATTATAGGCAATAATTGTTAGATCTTCACAACAGTTTATTAAGTACTTCTGACTCTTATGGCATCACTTCACAGATACGGAAATGGAGGCACTGAGAAGCTGAGACAAACTTATTGAGCTAGTAAGAGGTGGAACCAGAATTTGATCCTAGAGTACCTGGCTTTGGAACGCTTAAACATCTGTATGGATGTTGCTGCTCAAAAATGATACACAGAAGGGTTAGTAAAAGTTCTGACTTCCAATGCACTGCTTTGCTTGGATAATAATCCTTAACTATATGCTATATCCAAATGTAGATGCCAATTAGGAATATAAAGTATGTAAATTTTGTGGTCCCCATCTTGGAAAATTTATCAGATGAGCAATAAATACATACACAAAATATCATTACTTTGAAGATAAGTTAAAGATAAGAGGAGTTTACAGTTTCTCTTTTTTTTTTTTTTTTTTTGGTACCAAGGATCGAACTCATGACCTCGCGCTTGCCAGGCAGGCGCTTAAGCCACTGAGCTAAATCCCCAGCCCAAGAGGAGTTTACAAAGGGCTTTGATTGTTCAGCTATGCAATGACTAGTCATACAGTTGGTTTAAGTTACCTCAAATATCATAGTAAAGCATATGGTCATCAGTTCTATGTAAGTTTCTTTCTTTCATCTTTCTTTTCTTCTTCTTTCCTTCCTTCTTTTCCCCTTCCTTCTTTCCCTCCCTTCTTATTCCTTCCTTCTTTCTCTTCATTTTTTTTGCCATTCTATCTCTACCTGAATAACACTTGTATATATTTCTATAATTTACTTCAGTTAATTATAAGAATATTGTAGAAGAATATTTAGAAGAAGTACTCTACTTTATACTTAATATTAGAAAGGCTTAGCTAAATTTTTGAAAACTGGATATTTTAAAAAATTATAGACTTTTTCTCTTTTAATAAGGGCATCATGACAAAGGCATGAAAGAAATTTTTGACTTAGTTAATTTCTATTGACTTGTTCTTAGTAAACAGATCAAAATAATTTCTAAATAGCATGACAATGAGCTGTATAAAAGAATATTCTTTTTAAAAAATTTTTTATTAATTTGAAGGTAGTAAAATACAACAGAACAGGATGGAATAAAGCCAATTGAGGCAGTGTAGTGAAATTGGTACAGAACTTCACAGTAGGTTACCGGGATAACAGTAATAGGTATCATAGTATATCTCACTATCTTCATAATAGTTGTTCTTTCAATCAGGTATAGCAAAATCAAAGGAAATACAGAATATTATAGAACTTAACAAAACTGAATATTGAATAGAGCAATACCATTAATCAGGACAAAGCAAAACAGTGATAAAAATATTTGCCTTCAAAGAGATGGTAGAAGGAAATCCCCCTTATTTGCTGTATTATATATGGTCAACCTCCCAAGAGATGCTCAGATCTCTGGCTCCCACTTGCTAAGGGGGGGGGGTGAGTGGGTGGGATGGGGTGGGATGTTTGATTCTCAGCCCGTGCACCTGTAAACTCACAGCCACTCACCAGGGCAGTGAGCTGGTTGCTTGGTTTCCCAGTGCCCTAAGTTCCAACATGACAAGGATCTCAGGAGATGCTGCTGGTTCTCCAAGAATGTTCTTAAATGCTTAAAGGTACTTGAAAATATTGACCTAAAATAGTATAAACAGTTTTCATGATATTTTCTGAAAATGTTTATGTATTTAACACTTTGTTTAGAGATGGTATGAACATTATTGTGATTTTCTGATTAACTGCAGATGCAGCTTTAGTGGAGTGTGAATCAAAGAGGTATCGTTACCTGTCAGTGTTCTGAACTAGTGACTGGAAACGTCAGGGAAGATAAGAAAAGCACTGCAGAATTCTATCTAAATGTACCACAGTATATGCATCAGTGGCAGGCACTCACTGCCTATTGCTGATTCATGGGGGATGAAAGGACAGATGTGCCCAGGAGTGTGTTTACTAACATAGATGGTCCATTTGTGGTGATGAAATCACAGGAAATGAAAGTGTATTTCACAAAAGAGAGAGAAAAACAAAAATTTGGCTTGTAACATTATAATTTTGATGGTTTTAGAATTTCCATTTTTAGATAAATTTATCGCTTGTGTAAACTAATGAAAGGTAAATTATGACTTCTAGTGTTTTATTTCAAGCTATTCACTTAATTTCCTGTTCAGCATTTCCCCAAATGATTCCATTTTGCTAGAAATGTTTTACACAAGGAATGAACCGAAAGAGAAAAGTTGGGATTTGGGGTTTTTGTATTGTAAGCATCTCTTAAGATTGCCTCCAGCATATACTCACAGTGAAATTACACCCAGCAGGTAATTGGCCTTCATAGCAAACCCAAGCAGCTTTCATGTAAAAGAGTGAGGTGAAATGGTCAAATGAAACTCTCCTATACGCCAATTAGAAGATACATAAATTTGAAACATGATAAAATTCTCAAAATAAAAGTCAAGATGAAAACATCAACTTTTTTTTCATTAGTACACATTTGCCACACATAATGATCACATTCATCACAGGCAGTTTGTACCTGCACATGATATATTTTAATTCTTTTTTTCTCATACCTTTCCTCTCCCTTCAATCCTTCATACCTTCTCCACTTGCAAAAGCTTTGTTTCTATTTTTTATTCCATTCTCTCTCTCTTTTTTAAAAAAAACTCCCTTTACCTTCCTTCCATTTCTCCTTTCCCTCCTTGTTCCTCTTCCCATTTGAACATGCTCTTCCTACTTCTCAAAATTGATCCTCCTTTGGCTTTCTCACACAAAAGAAGCAAAATGTGATGTTTAAACTTATGTGTCTAATTCATTTCACTAAAAATGGTCTTGAGGTCATCTATTTATCTAAAAAATGTCTCAAGCTTATCTTTCTTTGTAGTAGAGTAGTACTCCATTGTACATAAAACCTACATTTCCTTTATCCATTCAATCACTGGTGGGCATATGGACTGTTTCCAAGATTTAGCTATTATAAACTGTGCATCTGTAAACATGGGTATGCATATGTCACTGTGGGATAATTCCTTTCACTCTTTCGGGAAAATTCCTAGAAGAGGAATAGGTGTGTCAAATGGAAGCCGGGAAACAATGTCCAAGCTAATGTTGAGACTGAAGCTCCTTCAAAGAACAGAGACCAGTCAGTCCTTCCTCATTTCCCCTTTCTACCATCTGGGCAGTGAGTCTCCCTGACCCCCAGGGTGGGTCTTTTATACTCTAGGGTGTAGCATTGCTGAGCTGACCTTAGGAAAACTTCTAAACTTCTCATGTTGACACAATCCATCAACCATGACAAACACTCCTATCCTTTATCCTTCACAAAGCAGATCTCACTCTACATATAACCAAGTACACTGTTCTCACAGAGTAATCATAATCATTGACTGTAACTCATTTGTCCTTTAAGTGGTCAACCAGCCATATGAAAAAACATTTATCTACCCAACAAAACAGGTCACCTTTCTTAAGCTGTGTGTTTATGTATGTAGATTTATGGGTGAGAGAAACAGAGACAAAGAGACTGAGAGGGAAGAGAGACTGAGTGTTGAAGAAGGAACTTTCCAAATCAACACATTTGGATAAGGACTACAACGTAGACTGATAATGTATTATTTTTATTTGGTCACAATTTGCATAAAGAGCAATGTACAATGCCAAGAAAATTTTAATCATATCTCACAATCTTGAAACTCATCTTTACCATCTGATTACTTATTCATGTTAATATAATTATTTTCAAACTCTCTTCTCCTGCTGTATAAATCTGCATCACTGGAAAATTTCACATAGCCAGTATATTTTTTTATCTGAGCATCTTTCCATTTATTAGTTCTCTGTACTCTACAGGTACCATACACTGGGCCATCTAAGTCAGAACGCAGGGACTTTATTACCTTTGCTCATAGGGAAATTCATGCCTCACTGAGCATTCTTTATAAAGAATAAAAATGGCTCAGATCCTTCTTTCCACTGCAGGACAACTGGGAAAGGCTGCCCCAGCTCCAGAGAGCCTGTGGGATCAGCTGAGACACTGCTATGGCTGCCTGGAAGCCCAGTGTCTCTTTCTGCCCATCCTGCTTCCTTCCTTTCTTCCTGCTGCTGTTGGTCCTCAAGGCTCTGCTTGATAAGTCTCCTGCATGCCAAAGCCCATCTCACAGTACTCTGTGGAAACCAAATGAAGCACACTCTAATTTGTCACTTTTTCCTAGAATATCCTAGAGTATTTGAGATCGAGAGTGTTTCTCACACCTCTTCTTGAGCTGCTCAGCCTTCAGTTGCTTCTCGTCCCACTCTCCTCCCTGTCAGACTCCCTTTGCTGCTGACCATTTCCTGGAATACCACGTGGGACAGGCTGCTCTCTTTACGTCCTGTCTTTATTCGCTGCAGTATCACAGGAGGTTACACCAGGTTATACGCACACCAGGCTACACATATATGTCAGAATTAGTGAAGCATCAATTACAAGT
>PVJX010012149.1:0-51200 GCA_004027295.1 Dolichotis patagonum
TCTGCCACTTGATAAGTTACATACTGTAAATAGTTGTTCAAGTTACAAAATTAAAGCATAACAAAAACTAATGTAGTCATCTATCTTACACACTTAAACATACATGCAGTTATATGCTTTAGAGCACTTTCTTTTCCCCTCTCTTTATATATATATATATAATATATATATATATATATATATATATATATATATATATATATATATATATATAAAATTTTATTTTAAGGGGGGTAAAATTAAACACAACAAAACAGAACGGGACATAAGAAAGCATAAATTTCAAAGCTAGACAACCTGAGATCTTTACTATCTGTCATATTGTCTCATGTTCTCTTCCAAATGGTTGTCCATATCTTTGCATATGGGGAGCTCATACTAAATAACATATCAATCTTTTCACAAGATGTGTAGTTTATTGGCTCCCACTTGCTAAGGGGGGAGGGACAGGGGACAGGATGATATGAGATGTTCGATTCTCAGCTCAAGCCTCACATCCACCCCCCAGAGAGGGGTGGAGCTCCTTGTTTTCCCTGCACCCCGAGTCAAGCACACAGTGCAGGTCCCAACGCGCCAGGGTCTCTCTCCTTCAGGCTGCTGAAAGTCTGCCACACTCTCAGCTGTCCCCCAGAGAGAGGAGGAGCTCCTTGTTCTCCCGGCACCCCGAGTCAACTGCACGGTGCAGGTCCCGATGCACCAGGGTCTCTCCCCTGCAGGCCCCCCAAAGTCCGCCATACTCACCTGCTATTTCTTTCTGATGAATTGACCATTCCATTTCCAAAGTTCTGAAATGGCCAACAGACCACAGAAAGAATTCTTTTTAGGCTCCTGTTTGAAACCAGCAGCTACAGCAATCTGCTGGCCTTGTTTCAGAGCCAACAGCATCTTAAATCTTGATAGTCAAAATTTGGGAATAACCTAAATGTCTATCAACAAGATAGTAAAATAACCAACTGTGCTATCTAATATAGTGGATGTGTACACACTGCAGTGGATGTTTATTTTTAAAAGGTGATTAGTGATTCAGATATTGTGAAAAACAATCTTTATTAGAACCACTGCTGAACCACTGCTATTAATCTACTACAGTGTTGTGCTTTATCAGAACATTTAAAGTAAAGCAATTATTCCTCAAATACTGAATGTCCAGTACGTATAGGGTACTTCACAATAAGAAGCAAGTTAAGTATTGCTGTTTTTTAGGAACTTACATTCTAGATGGAGAAATAGGCATTTGTATAGCTCTTTATCATGAATTGTGATTATATACTTTAATATAAATATGACAAAGTAATATGGAAGTTCATAAAAGCAAACAATTTATTTGAGTAGGGAGGTGATTCCTAGGAAACTTCTTAGGCAAAGGAAGTTCCCAGATGGATATTTAAAAAGGAGTAGAATGACATGTATTGATAGAGGCCTACAGTCAGAGTGGTATTGGATAGTCAGGAAAGGGAGTATACATTTGGTATAAATATGATCAGAGGCAGTGGTGGAAGACAGAGAGATCTGCAAGGTAGTTTGGTATCAGTTTCACCATAATTTTGAAAGTTGTCCTTAAATAATTTGTTTTTGAGCCAGGTATGGTGGCACATGGCTGTACTCACAGCACTCAGGAGTACAGGCTGAGACAGGAATATTGGAAGTTCAAGGCTCTCCTGGGCTACATAGCAAGACCTAAAAGAAAAGATTTGTGCATTTCACAGGCAGAAAAGATTGGTGAAAAGATTTGAACCAGAGAGATGGCTTAATATTGCTTTGAAGATTAATACTTAGCAATCTAAAGAATGGATTAGATTGTAGGTAAGAATGCTAGCTTTAGATAAGTTTAAATAAACTAAAGACAATTTGAGATATAAAAGCAGCTAGTCCAATAGAGTGTTTTGGGAGACTTTAGCTACACTACCTCCTGCCTGTTGCTTTAGCATTTCCCTGGTCTCCCATCATTGGCATCTCTTCATTACTCCAGTATCATTTCACATGGGGTCCCCTTCCAAGAGTGCCTGTCCCATCACAATCACTCTGTCCGGTGTAGTAGTTTTTTTCTTGCTGTATAACAAATTATCCCAAAACATAATGACCTAAACAATAATTACATATTATCTCACAGTTTCTGTGGGTTCAGTCAAGGTACAGGAGAGATGGCTGGGGTTTTTTTTGTTTGTTTGTTTGTTTTTACGGTGCCTGGGTCTTGACCAGATGTGAAGGCAGAGAACATGGAATCATCACTTACATGCCTGGTGGCAGTTGTAGGCTCTTCCTGGTACGCCTGTAGGCCATGTGGCCTGGGCTTCTGTACAACGGAGGGTTCCAGGTGCCACAGTAGAAGGAGCCAAGTGGAAGCTATGTTTCATTTTATAATGTAGCCTCAGGAGTCACACATCATCACTTCCACTATATTGCCTGTTGATTCAGGTAATTACAGAAGTTCATTCATATTCAAGAGGAAGGAAGATTGAAACAGGTTCAACCAAAGAGCTTGTAAGAAGAGCATGAGGGGCCCAGCATGTTATAATCAGCTTTTTAGATCACAAGTTCAAGACTAGTCAGGGCAACTTAGCAAGGCACTGTCTCAAAATAAAAAGGCTTGAGATATAGCTCAGTGATAGAATACTTGGCTAGCATACACAGGGTCATGGGTTCAATCCCAAGTATTGGGTAGTGGGGGTAGTGTTATATTGATATGTTATTCTTTTGAAAATGCAGTCTGCCACAACTATGTTTAAAATTATCCATAGCACTTAGAATCTCTGTCCTTTTTTAGCAAGGAGTACAGGTTAGCCAGAAATTGAATTCAGGACCTTGTGCTTGCCAGACAGGTGCTGTGCCTCTGAACTACATTCCTAGCCCATATTCCTGCCTTAATAGATTTAAGAATATTATCAAGCTTTCTAAAATTCAACTTCCATTTCTTTGTCTATATTTCAAGAGGAATGTATAAACATTCCCTTCAGTACTTGGTTTCTTTGGTCTATGGCTTGGGTTTGTTTTGTTTCCCTTTTTTTTTTATACATTAGGTGTGTTTGTTTGTTTGTTTTTGGTTTGGTACCCGTGTTCAAACTCACTACCTAGCACTTGCCAGATAGGTGCTTATGCTGCTGAGCCATATCCTCAGCTCCATTTCCCTTTTATTTTTTTTTTGGTACCAGGGATCGAACTCACGACTGTGCACTTGCAAGGCAGGCGCTTAAGCCACTGAGCTAAATCCCTAGCCCTGCCATTTCCCTTTTTTAAATTTGTCTAGAATTTGTTATGTGATTCACCTACACCAGGCAAAGTTGTGTCAAGTCTGAACCTGTGCAGTCTGTGTGATGTTGGACATCAAGTGTAGTGACAGATATGTGCTCATGTTCCATCCAGAGCTTGCTGTAGTTTTGCTCTATTGACAAGGTCCAGTAATTTATTGCTTCTGTCAGTTGGCTGGTGTTGCTCGAGAGCCTGCAAACAGTTTCTACCTGTGGTTTGCTTCACAGGAATTGGTAGAAAAGATACAAAAGAAACAAATAGTATACAGATACACTGAAAGCCTCAAATCATTTCAGCATAATTAGAATTCGACTGTGTTCCCCTTAAAAACTTATGGTTGTTTCTCAGATCTCTTGAGAGGCCATGACTATCTGTAGTGTAAAGAGGCAGTCTCTGAAAGGAGACACTCAAAGCTTGTGCTGGAACCTACGTAGACCAAGAGAGTGCAGTGACTGGAGCTAGAAACCAGAACTTTGGAGGACAGGATTTCCTTACCACCCCACCCTGTGAGAATCCCAAGAGTGTCTGTGGGAGAGTCACTGGAGAAGCAGTGTGCTGTCTGCTCCTTCCAGAGGCCACATGCTCATAAGTGGGACTTTGGGAAGACTGGACCATGAGGGCCCTGTTCTGTGGCTGACTTGCTTTTAGGAGGTGGGTTATGGTTGGGAGAGGCAGGTTACTATTGATGTGACCTAGAAGAGTTTATCTCCTTTCTCAGCTCCTAGTCTTCTAGCTGGCTGACAGTGCACTGAATTGTGAGCCAAAAGAGACCTGTCCTTTAAGTTGTGTCAGGTATGATGTTTCAGTAATCAACAAAGTGACCAGGACAGCTCCTTTTGATGAAGTAACGGTGTGCCAAAGACAAATTACATAACACAAACATCTAACTTAATTAGATCTTGTAGTTGAAGCAAGCAACAGAGATGTAGGATCAAAAATGCTACCTGCTGATGCCAGCCCCCAAGGTGGGGACTGCCAGAAGATATTTGTGATGTGGGTGGATCTTTCCATATCTTGATGAGTTGAGACACTGAAACTGTGGGATTGATGTTCACATAAACTCCAAGTCCTATAAATATCTCTTAGACTTGTCCTTTTTTGGCCCCATTTTTGTGGCCTGAGTTCATGACCTTGTTTCTTGGCTACTTAGTGTGATGACTGTCCTCATTAGTCTGTCTTGTAGTTTACCCTTTACTGTACTCTGATGTTTGTTAACACATGTCTCTCTCAGGTTGGTTGTCCAAGGACCAAAGAAGTAAAATATATTGCATTTGTGCAGGGCTAAGTACGTTATAGCTTGGAATCTGGTAAGGTAGCTAGTCAAGTAGGCACTTTGGTATTGCATCCAATATTGTATCAGATGATGAAAGACTGAGGGGTCTAGGTTTTTTTTGCTTGCTTTTTAGGAAATGTCTTCAGTACATGACACTTTTTTTTTAAAGCTTTGAAGTAAGTTTGACTATATGAAAAGGGAAGAGAAATAGGCAAAATCTTTGAAAATACCAACATTTTTGAATTGAGTGGAAGACTAGCAGGAGATCTTACAAACAGAAGGCTAGTGTAGATTGAGGAGTTGATCCCACCAGCAAGGAACCTTGGAACTTTGGGTGATAGAATGGGATCAAGAGAGAGCCTTGAATGAGTCTGGCATGTGCAGCAAAGTATCTTAACATCATAATGGTAGTTACTGCTTCTTATTAGTTATTCCTACTATTGTCTTTTATGGTTTTTTGGCTGTTTATGGTTGAATTTCTGAGATTTTCTACTTTTTTTTCTCTCTTAGATCTGTGACTTTGGCCTGGCCCGCGTTGCAGATCCGGATCATGATCACACAGGGTTTCTGACAGAGTATGTGGCAACACGTTGGTACAGGGCTCCAGAAATAATGTTGAATTCCAAGGTAAATCAGATTTTCATTTTTTTAAAAAAGCAGGAAGTAGGAATATTTTCTGAATGTTTGGCTGTAAACCTCCCTCTCCAGCCTCATCTTGAGTTGAGGTTTGGGCTATCTTCTGGCCAGAGTCATGGTGCTATCTTAATCTTGTTCAGAATCAAGCTTCTGGACTGTGGGGTTCAACTTCTCCACCTCAGCTGACATGATGAAGACTTAGAAGATTGCCTCTTCACTTACAGCGTAAGTGGTCCATGTCCCTCTCCTGAGGGCCTGCCTATGGCAACTTTCATACCTGCCATTACCAAGATAGGGGGCAGGCTGTCTTTGTGTTAGAGGTAACCAGAAATGTTGATTTCTGTGAACACAGTTCAGAGCTGTTATATAAAAATGAGCATCATCTAATAATAGATAATGTCTCTTCAGCAGAATTGTAGTATAATTTGTTGTGCTTAAAGAAAACAGATATGCAAACAATAGAAACTGATAGATTCTTTCAAAATTACATGGTAATCCTAGGAATTTCCAGATGAAGTACTTTTGCCCCACCAGGTGGCTATGGAGAGTATATCCAGGTTACATCCAAATTCTGCTAACAAAACCTGTATCTTGATCAGTAGAGTGATTGCATGCATTTAGACAAGTCAGAAAAAGTGAAGTATGATTTCTTTGTTAGAATTATGAACCTGTAAGCAAAAACTGTGAGCGCTGCAGTTGAGATTGACATTATTTTTAACATGCTATTTCCAAATAGTATGTGAATGCGGTGCCAAAATTGAGTTATTTAAATAAGCCTGACATTAGCTATGTCTAATATTTCAAAATGATAAAATTCTTAAATACAATTACATCTGTATCTAAGACAAATTAAGGAAAGCAGGCATGATGGCACACACCTGTAATCCCAGCATTCTAAGAAACTGAGGCAAGAAGTCAAATTCAAGACCAGCCTGGACAACTTAGTGAAACCTTGTCTCAAAACAAAACAAAGCAAAACACTTCAGAGCAGAACTGAAGATATAGCTCAATGTAAAATCCCTGGGTCCAATCTCCAGTACTGCCCCCCCAAAATAAATAAATAATGAATAAATATTGGATGTTGTATCTAGTACCCAAAAACCAGAAATAGTCCTGAAAAGCTAAATAGAAATGAAAGGAATGGGTCTAGTTAACTCATAGGCATTATTCTCTTCCTCCATTCTTTATGAATAGTGATAAGCTATTACGTTGTTTTTATGAGGAAATGGAATCTGTTTAAAGAAGTTTTTGTTGATATCCTACATTTCTCTAGTTAAGAAAGCAAAATCCCATTAAAAGAGGTTCCATTGTAAAGAATGATTTGGTATAACAGACATTTCAAGGAAGAAAATATCGGGCTGGGGATATAGCTCAGTGACGTAGTGCCTACCTGGCAAGCACAGGGTCCTGAGTTCAGTACTTGGTACCAGAGCTGGGGATTTAGCTCACTGGCATAAGCGTCTGCCTGGCAAGCGAGAGGTCATGAGTTCGATCCCCAGTACCACCAAAGACAAAACAAAATACTTGGTACCAAAAAAAAAAAAAGAAGAAAATGCTTTACTGATTCTTTCATAATTTTGTATTACAAATAATCCCACACAGTAGGTTCTTTCTCTAACAAAGCCACATGACAGCCATTCCAGACAAGGAGCACTGAAATCCAGGTGTTCTCTGCTCCTTGGAAAAGAGAGTTATTAGTGTAGCAGGTCTTTTATCCTGGTGGTTTCTTGTCTTGAGTCTTCATTCTAACTCAAGATGTCCCCACTGCTTTCATTTGTGAATTAGTCTTCAAGAGAAGCTGTACATATACAACTTAATTTATAATTTAACTGTTTGTCCTTTCAGATTCTTAGTGCTCCCTTCTACTAATGGATTGTAGAGAAAACTGAGTATAAATTACTGTTATTTACAACACCTCTGGCCTGAGAGTGTTACTTCTAGTAGAAGCGTATTCACTTTTTTTCTGTTTATTAGAAAATTTTCAGAAACAGAAAAGTTGAGTACTGTGAACATGCTCATATATACTTTACCTTGTTCCACTAGCTATTAACATCTCACCATCTTCTCAGCTCTTCTTTTCTTTGCTTTCTCATTCGTCTCTCCTTTCTTCTTTCTTTTCTCTTGGGCACATCATCTGACACTTAGCCAACATAAACCAGTACTTTACTCCTAGACAATATGGAGCATATTAATACTCCTTAAAAAAAGAGATGTTCCTACCAGTGGCCTTAGATAACTAGCATAAATCTAGTGTCATTTTTTGAAGAGTATGGGTCAGCTGATTTGCAAAAGGTCCCTCAGTTTTGTCACGAATTTTGATACCAATACCACAGAAGCAATGTTTTGTTCTTCTTGGTGCCTGTTGCCAGAACACACAACTGGCTTGTACTGATAGTTAATTATGTTCATGTTTAACATTTGACTAAGATGGTATCCTCCAGATCAGTACCATCATACTATCATTTCCTCCATAAAATTACAAATAATCTGTGGAGAGATAGTTTGACTGTGTAAATTATCATCTTCAAACTTTTACATACTGCTCGTACTCTCTCCTTTATTTCCTCCCTGCCTTTGCCCATCTGTTTGTCTGCCTGCCTTCCTTCCCTCCCGACTTTCTTTCTCTCCCTCTCCCTTTCTTTCTCCCCACTCACTTTCTCTCACTCTCCCTCTCTTTCTCTCTTTCTTTCCTGGAGATGGAACTTAGGGTCAACTCTGCCTCTGCCCAGCCTTTTTTATTTTGATTGATTGGTTGATTGATTGATTGATTTTTTTGAGACAGGGTTTCTGTAGTTTGTGCTGTCCTTTTTTTTTTTTAATTTTTAACTTATTTTTTATTTTAAAGAGAATAAAATAAAGCAAAACAGAACAAAGCAGATCAGAACAAAACAATGCAAGCCACACAGGATTTCAAAACAAGACAACAGGAAGTCAACAGGAAATCAATCATCATGTCTCTTGTCATGCTGTCCTTGAGTTTACTGTGTAGCCCTGGCTGCCCTTGAACTCTCAGCAATCCTCCAGCCTCAGCCTTCTGAGTACTGGGATTACAGAAGTGTGCCACCATACCTGGCTGCCTTTTTATTTTGAGACAGGGTTTCACTAAATTGCCCAAGCTGACACTTGTCCTCCGGGCTCAGTCTCCTGAGTAGGTAGGATTACAGGGACGTACCACTATCATTCCTTCTGTGTTTTAGGGAGTTTCCGTGTATTAAACTCTATGATTTAAAAAATAACCTTACTGAAGTAAAGATTTCATTACTATAGTTTACAAACTTAAAATGTAAGATTCAATAGATTTGACACATTGATAGAACTGTGCAGCTTACAACCACAGTTAAATTTAGGTTATTTTTGTTAACCCAAGTCAAAACACTCTACCAACTATCTTCTCCCAACCCCTTCCCCTGAATCTAGATAACCACTGAGCTACTCTTCATAAAAAGTTTTTAGTCTAAGAGTTATTTTTTCATTTTTTATTGTGATTTTTATTCCATTTCTGCCATTACGTGTTTTTGTCGAGATTTGACTGATGAGAGCTACTTTTGTTATTTCCCCACAAGTGTGAGGCACATTCTTGCTTTCTGGCATTAAATACTCCAGGTTGATTTGGTACTATTCCAGACCTGAAATAGCGGTTTTTCCTAAAGGTCCTAATTCCTTTTATTTATTTATTTTTTTAAGTTAGATTCTATTTGTACATTTTAGATACACATAATGATCACATTCATTATAGAGAGTTTGTACCTGATTCCTTTATTTTTTGTGAGTTTTCAGTGTTTCCCTTTATTTAGATTTTAGATTACAAAAGCTTTAGAATTATTTTAAAACTGAACCCTGTTTTATCATAGGTATCGATCTGATCATTGGTTCTTTGTTTTCTTTCCAGAAAAATTTCATTATTTACCTAAATTTTGATGTTTGATGGATTTTTGTTTTGTTTAGTTATTTCTACATTTTTCCCCTTCTGTATCTTATTGTATCTTTTTCCATAAAATCCAACTGCTACTCCTTGGAGAAACAGCTTTTTATGCACTGTTATGATTTAGGTAGATTTCTTCCATGATTTTGAATAGATTTCTTTTAAAAGGAAATTTATAGCTGAGAATGAAAAGAAGATTAGAATATCGGACTAGCATATGCTTCCCCATTCCACTCCCACCCCACCCTTGATTAAAGTTTTTTAATCTGATGTTTTTAAATATGATTTTTAGGATGGTTAAAGATATTCTGGAAATAGAGCAAGACCTCTTCTTTTGAGTTGACGTCTAGATTTCTAAAAATGAGTACATAGGCTACTGATGTCATGAACATAAGTATTACAACTTTTTTTTCTTTTTCCATCTCCCATTTAAAAATACTCTATCTCAAATCATTTGAAAAAAGTACTGAAATGTATAATTATAAATTAATTAATATTGAAGAGAGAAAAATCAAGTAATCTTGTTTGTTCAGCTTCTCATAAGAAAGCCAAATGATTTTCTATACTATCTCTATATGTTTTTAAATTATCAAAGGAGAAGCTTAAACTCTTTAACAAGCCACATACCTGTAGGAGATTTCATTGTGTTGTCATGTAACAACAGATAGCATTGTCAGCCTTTCCTTTCTTTCTGCTACAGGGCTATACCAAGTCCATTGATATTTGGTCAGTGGGCTGCATTCTGGCAGAGATGCTATCCAACAGGCCCATCTTTCCAGGAAAGCATTATCTGGACCAGCTGAACCACATTCTAGGTAAGGTTCCTGAGCACAGTTTAGTTTGTATCAGAGTTGTATCATTAAATGAAGAATTCTAAAAACTCTGTAACCTATGGTGGACATGAGATTTTTATATTCTCTGATTTAAAATGTTAGCCTTTTTGTAAAAATGTGTGCAGTAAGCACTGGATAGTGATGAGACATTACCAGGGTTCATTTATCCGACAGCTGATGATATATAGTTGTTTGCCTTGGTCTTGATAATTAACAACCAACTTTTTTATCCAATAGGCATTCTTGGATCCCCATCACAAGAAGACCTGAATTGTATAATAAATTTAAAAGCTAGAAATTATTTGCTTTCTCTTCCACACAAAAATAAGGTGCCATGGAACAGGCTGTTCCCAAATGCTGACTCCAAAGGTAAATCTTACTTTATTATTTTGTTTTAAGCTAGTTTGCTTGCTTGCCCTTTCCTTTCTCTTTCCCTCTGTCTTTCTGTTTCTTTTGCTTTCTTTCTGTCTTTCTTTCTTGACACAGTCTTATGTTAGTTCGTGCTGCCTTTGAACTCAGTATGTCGTCCAGGCTAGTGCCAAACTCACAGTGCTCCACTTGCCTCAGCTTTCTGAGTGCTGGCATTATAGGCATATGCCATTTTGCCCAGCCTGTTTGTTATATTTGTTAAACTATTAGAGTACTAGCTTGAAAATTCAACCTATGATGTTGAGTCATGTGCTATTTTAAATGAACTTACTCTTTGTTTATGCCTGCTTCTTCCTTCAAAAACAAAAACAAAAAAAACAAAACAAAACAAAAAAAAAACCACTGCTCTAGAGTAAACCCAGAGCATATCTCATTCTAGGCAAGTGCTCTACTACTGAGCTACACCCGAGTCCTATCATTCGTTATTTATTTGGAAGCATTGACATTAGAACAAAGGATCCTGGAGATGGCTCTGGTTTTCTGCCTTCTGGTTGTTTGCTACTTTTCTATGTGGATTAAGGTCACAGTTTTAGGGTTCAGAATATTTAGGCCTGCAAAAAAAAAAATACAGTTTGAGTATACCTTACTTGAAATATTTAAGATTTTGTATTTTTTTCAGACTTTTTAGTATGTGTATAAACAGAAGTTACCTCGGGGTGGAACTCTTATATCCACATAAAATTCATTTATGTTTTATATGTACTTCATAACCTAAAGATCATTACAGTATATTTAGTGAGCCTATGTTTTAGATTGTGATTCCTCATAGTAGATCAGTCAGGTATACAATTTTGTGCTTGTGACATCATATCAGCACTCAGAAAATTTCAGATTTTGGAGCATTTCAGATTTTAGGTCAGAGATTCTGCTCAGTCTTGTATACCATTTTATCTTGTCATTTGATAAGTCAGGTTTATTAGAATAATTTAGATAAAGGCCAGGGATTTTAGCTCAGTGACAGAAGCACCTGCCTGGCAAGCGCAAGGTCCTGAGTTTGGTCCCCGGTAAAAGAATAATTTACATAAAGTTCACTTTTTTTTAGTTTTTTGAGACAAGGTCTCACTGTGTAGCCCAGGCTGATCTTGAACTCACAGCAGTTCTCCTGCCTCAGCCTCCTGAGTGCTGGGATTAGAGACGTGAGCCACCATGCCCAGCAGTTCACTCTTTTTTAGTTGTGTGGGTATCTGAGTCTTTGGGGGGGGGTACTGGGGGTAGAACTCACAACCTTGCACTTACCAGGCAAACGCTTGAGCCACTGAGCTAAACCTCCGCGCCATGAGCTTCTGAAGTATTAACAAATATGTACTATCATGTAACTACTGCTGACAATCAATATATAGAATAGTTCTGTCATCCCCAAGTTGCTCTGTGCCCTTTTATAGTCGTTTCTTTCCCTGTTTCTAGCCATCACTGATCTAATTTCTATCCCTAAAGTTTTATTCTAGAATGTCATATTGGTGGGAAATAGTCTTTCATGTGTGCATTCTTCTATCCAGGATAAGCAGTTGAGATTTATAAAAATCCATCTTATTTCTTGTCTCAGTCTCTTCATCAAAGTTGCTAGAACAGTTATGCAAGGGGGGAAAAAAAAAACCTAACAGTGGAAAATGGACCTAAATATAAAGCCTAAAACTGGTAAGCTACAAGAAAGAACAGGATGGAATCTTTATGATTTTAAGACAGATGAAAATGTCTTAGATAAACACTGCTGTTTGTTTTGTTTTAAGGTCTGGAAAGCAAGATGTTTTATTTACATTTTATTTTATTTTATTTTTTTTTATTTTAAAGGGGGTAAAAATAAACACAACAAAACAGAACAGAATGGGACATAAGAAAGCATGTCAAAGCTAGACAACCAGAGATCTTCACTATCTGTCATATTGTCTCTTGTTTTCTTCCAAATGGTTGTCCATATCTTTGCATACGGGGAGCTCATACTAAATAACATAGCCAATCTTTTCACAAGATGTGTAGTTCACTGGCTCCCACTTGCTAAGGGGGGGGCAGGGATGATAACGACAACAGACAGCACGGGATGGGGAACAGGACAATGCATTTTATTTTTAAACACTCATCTTTTTAAAAGTCATACATTGAATTTTATCCATTTTTTTTAACTTTTTTTTTTTTTCCATGCCAGGGATTAAATTCATGACCTTGTGCCTGCCACCTAGGTGCTTATGCCACTGACCTAAATCCCTGGTCCATTGTATTTTTTTCAGGTCAACTCTTAATAATTGTAATATCCTTTATTCTCATTTATTATGTTTTTTATTGAATATATCAGACAACTATTGTTTAAAACTTTATACTATTGTAAAACCCTGGTAAGCAAAATGAAGACTCCTTCCTCACTTCAAGACAGCCACGTCCTAAGCCACTGAGTCTGTGATTATATATTAGGTTGCACACTCCTCATGTAATGATCAAGTTTTCCATTCCTGCAACTAGGCCAGTGACTGAGTTGGTTACTAAATGAGGAATTGTATATAGTATGTACATTGCAATATTCAGAACTAATAAATACTCAAAGGAAACTCCAAGTTGACAACTGTGCTTTTATTTGCATAACTCTTACATGCAGTACTATAATGCATAACAACATAAAACTTCAATACTGTGCTATACAGTACAGTCAGGAAAAGTTACAGTACGATATAAACAAGATGTGTGGTGCAAACAAAAGACATTGAGGCTCTATAAACAAGATGTACAGAAGTGTACAAAGAAAAGATGGGTCATAAGTGTGAATAGTGTGCCTCGCTCATAATATACACTTAGAGAAACAGACTGTAGGCACTAGATTCTGGAACTTGGAATATTTATGTGTTGAGGTAGGTAGAGCTGTTGAATTTGAATCTGTAAAAAGTTTGGACGATTTATAGGGAAAAAAAGGGATGGCCTACCACAAATAGAAAGATAATAGCTTACTTTGCAAGGTAAAAGGCGGCTCATATTATAGGGGAAAGTCAGGGCCCTATTTTTTTTTTAAGACATGATCAAAGATGTTTTGTCTAAAAACATTCTTTGAAATCTTTGTATCTGTTTCTTTTGTTTTTTTTCTATCTCTTCTCACTATGTAGTTGAGGCTACAGTTGCTACAGTTATAGTTGAGGCTACACTCACTGTGCAGCCCAGGCTAGCCTCAAACTCAAGCAATCCTCTGCTTCAGCCTCCTGAGTCTTTTTCTTTATCTAATTTATGGATTTAAAATATCTAAGAGACTTTGGGTGTGATGGGCTTGGAATAAAAGAAACATAAATGAGTAAGGAATACAGATATGGATAAGTTGGGGGTAATTTTGATTTGTCCTGAGTTGCAATCTTAAAAGTACAAATTTTAAATTATTATTTTTCTTTCCTCTTTTCTTCCTGTCTTCTATCCTGCCTCACTCCACCCCAGACTTTGATTTCCTATTCTTAATGAATACAAATGGATCAAAGATCTGATTTTTTTTTTTATGCCTTCTTCAAGCTGAGGGAGACCCTGACCTTTCCTACCCAAAGATTAGAAGTCTCACTATGGTTGATCTATAGGAGACAGGAATATCAGGTTTTGTTTGAAGAACTATCATTTTTGATGTTCTAGAAAAGAGGACAAGGGCCAAATATTAAAAGGAGAATGTTAGTGAATAATGTCTCCAAAAAATTTTAGAAATTAAATAATTGGCATTTTTCTTAAGCCTTTTATATTTAATATTAACCTCTAATTGTCCAGCGATACTAACCCAGGTACAACAGATGGAGTTTGAGAGTATAGAGATTCCTCTCTATTTGTCAATAAGAATTACAGTTTCATTTTAATTATAACAAAGGCCAAAGACTACCCTAAGTAAAGATGTCTGTGTTTCAATATGACTATTGGGCTATTAAAATTCTTACAGAGATCAGAACCAAGGGTTTGGCCTCTGTTTTGTAGACCTGAATACCTTTTGTAGTGATTGGCTCCAGATAATATGAACAGACAAAATTTGAAATACATAAAAGTCCATACCCAAAGGTAATAAAGCTTAGCAGCTAGAGTATTTTTATTGGCATTCTTATCTTACACGCATATATATACAAGAAGCCCGATCTACCCGAGAGGTACTTGAAAGTATATTAAAATAACATAATAGTAACACATTAAAATAGGTCTAAGGATACATATTTGGAAGAACCAGTGGAACTGGTAGTCAGGACCTCCAGAGTTGTAGGCCATAATACTAGAGGTGCAGCTGTAGACTACCAGTAGGTAGGCGTTGGTGCAGTGTTTGGAGCCCTCTTTTAATATATAGTGTAACTTTCTTGTTTATTATATTATTACTCCATTTGGGCATAATATAGGTATTTAAGACAAAGTCAAAATATAAGACCTGTATTAATCACAATTAATCTACCTGGATAACTTTGTCAAGGTCAGTTAGGGCTTCTCAGGGTTACTTTAGGGACTGTAAGAAGCTTCTCAGCTCCTCCAGTTCATTTTTGATTTGGGTTAAGATAGGGTCATACAAACGGTGCGTGGTGGCACACTCTTGTAATCCCAGCACTCAGGAGGCTGAGGCAGGAGGACTGTTGCAAGTTCAAGACCAATCTGGGCTATAAAAGACAAAAAAAAAAGCAGCATCTTGCTAAGGCCAGACATGGTCGCATACACCTGTAATCTCAGTACTTGAGAGGCAGAGGCAGATGGATTGCTGGGAGTTTAAGGCTAGCCTAGGCTACCTATGAGACCTTGTCTCAAAAAAAAAAAAAAAAAAATTAGAAGATAGGGTCTTGCAAGACATATAGGTCAGGCTGGCCTTGAACTTACCGTATAGCCCAGTTGCCTCAAATTCTTGGTGATCCTCCTGCATCAACCCCCCAAGTACTAGGAGGCTGGCTAGTGCCACCATGCCTGGCCAGCTCCTCTAGTTTTTCTACCAACTGTATCGTTTGTCAAGCTGAGTCATGGTCTTGCCTGACCATATGACCTTCCTTGGAAACATGAGGACATTTCCCTCTTTAGTGATCTTCCTTTTTGCAAAATGCACATTGGCTGACTTCTGTCTTCTGTGGACCAACTCTGCTCAGGAGATTGGGTGACTCCCCAGAATTGTAGGATGCTTTTAGCAGGATTCTGTCATGCCCTGGTACTGGCTGACTTTGGAGGCAAAAACCAAAATATTCACTCTTCTTAGCCCTTTCATCCTTTTTAACTTTGGTCCCCGAGCCTCAGTTGTTAAACACTCAGAAGGTCAGTTGTACCAGTCTTTTAAGTGTGAACCACAGGACTTAATCCAAACATTGGGAATCAGTGTCATATTCTCTGTCCTGTAGGTGATGGCTATTGCCTTAACACATTGTTTAGATTGTCTTTTAGATGTCTTATTCCTGCAGAATGTTAACAGATAATAGTTACAAAGTTGTTCAAGAAAAGTACAAAATAAAAATAACAAGAGCAAACAGTATTTTAGGATACTAATTAGTATGACATTTTTATACCAGGAACATCTATTCTGTTATCTCTAAAAATATATTGACATTTCCACTTGAATGTAAAATAATAGGCTACTGCTTTCCAACTATAAAATATTAAATAACAAATTCTCATCTAAATTTTATATTTTTAAATGAAGTGTTTATGTATCATGTAGTTGTTTACAGATGTGCTTTGTAGGTGACTAACACCCAATTTTTAATTATTAAGTCATATTGCCTGAGTACATAGTGTTTTAGGTCCATCTAACTATAATAATACATACAGAAATATAAACATAAGCATGAAAAGATCTGTCATTTCAAATAGTTATAGACTTCTAAACTAATACATATCTTATTTATACAGTAACAAAATGTTTGTTCAGAGTCCGTAAATGTCGATCATTTTTTTTTTTATTTTGGATTTTCATACCAATTTTAGAAAAACCTAATTTTTTTAAAAAAACTGGAATTTTCATTAGAATTAGATTATTAGATCAATTTTTAGAAAATTGTTATCTGCAATTGTTTCACCTTAAAATGTTTCTTAAAATCTTTGTCTGTAATGTTTTCTAGTTTTCTGTATATAGGTCTTGTAAATTTTGTAGTGAGATTTATCACTATTTTATATTTTAATACTCTTGTAAATTATGTATTTTATTTTCATCACCATGAAATGGAAGTTTAGTTGCTTTTCAATAAACTTTTATTTTTTTGAAAAAAATTTTTGGGCCAGGGATGTAGCTCAGTGGCTCAAGCACTTGCCTGCTAAGTGCAAGGTCGTGAGTTCAGTCCCTGGTACCCAAAAAAACATTTTTTGGACATATTTTTTATTATATAGTTCAGGATGACCTTGAACTCAGTGTGTAGGTCAGGCTGGCCTTGGATTCAGCAGTCCTCTTGCCTCAGCCTCCTGAGTTCTGGGATTATAGGCGTGCACCACCATGCCAGACCTAGAACAAGTTTTAAATGGAATAAATACCACATTTGAAGTGCAAAGATGCAAAAAATTTGGACAATTTTATATGTTTAAGGCCCAGATAGAATTTATATTGTGTAAAAGAGAACACTTACTGGTTTCTTTGCATTAAGCTTATATAATTATTTTCAGGTCATTTTCTTTATTAGGACATACAATTTTAACTCTATAAATTTTTTAACATAGACAAAGCTCAGACTTGCAGCATATTTTGTCCACTGGTGTACATACATCTCTAGTCCCAGATATATGTAGGGTTGCTGTAACCTGAGATAAGTTATTTAACCAGCTCAAACTCATGGTTGAAAACTTTTTAAAACAAGCTAACATTAAGCTTAACCCTTAAAGCTCAGTTGCTTGCCTGGGGAGGGGCACATGCCTGTAATCCCAGCACTCAGGAGGCTGAGGCAGGAGGATCTCTGTGAGTTTGAGACAAACTTAAGATACAAAGTGAGTTCAAGGCCACCCTGAACTGCATAACAAAGCCCTGTCTCAAAAAGACCCCTCCCCAAGAAAAATTCAGTTTCTTCAGTAATTGAAAACCTAAGAAGTTGTCTTGATAAAATAAAATCCCCAGTGACATATTCCTATTTCCCTAGCACTCAAAGGACTGAGACAGGAGGATTTCCCTAAGTTTGAGTCCTTCTTGGACTATAAGCAAGACTTTTTCAAAAAGAAAACCACAAAATATTTGTTTCCTAGTCTAGTTTTTAAAAGTTTTAAGTTTAAAAGTTTAAAAGAACATTTTAGTATCTTAAACCTTTTTTGCTTTAGACATAGAAAACTAATTTTTTTGCTCTAGCCAACTTAATTATATATAATTTCTCAGTTGCATTTGTTGGGGTGGGATATAGTAAGGCTTTGGGGAAATACTGGAGGAGCTACCCATCAGCAGTGAAAACTGAAGTAAATTGGTTCAGGCAGCTGCTTTCAGCCATAGAGGGGAATATTGTCTCCTCAGGGAACTCATTTAGGGGAAGTTCTTTTTTTTTTTTTTTTTTTTTTTGTACCAGGGATCGAACTCAGGACCACGCGCTTACAAGGCAGGCGCTTATGCTGCTGAGCTAAATCCCCGGCCCTCTTTTGGTATTATTTTAATAAAGAATTATATATCAGAAATTTAACTCAGTAAACTTAAAGCAGTCTTAAAACATATAATTTTTTACAAAAACACATTTACTAGATCAAAATATATTTTTATAAACCTTCAGAAGCCAAGAGTACTCAAATTTGTATCTAGCAATTGAGTCATTTGTTATGAACATTTAAAAGCATTAATTCCATTTGTGTTTACTTATTTATTCATTTTAACAGTTTAGATTAGGGCTGGGGATTTAGCTCGGTGGCTTAAGCGCCTGCCTGGCAAGCATGAGGTCATGAGTTCAATCCCCAGTACCAAAAAAAAAAAAAAAGTTTAGATTATTCATGTGAACCGAAGCATAACATAGTTAACATTTTAACCATATATAAAATTTTTTAAAGAAAAGCTCTTAAGTTGTTGTACACAGACAACAATGAACATTACATTTATAAAATTTAAGATGATAATTATTTTGATTGACCAGCAGCCTAACCAAAACAGGTTGCCAGCTTTTTAAAAAAATTTTATGTTAAAGAGAATAAAACCAAGCAAAATAAAACAGAATAAAGCCAATCGAAACAAATCAGTACAAGTGACATAGGACTTCAAAACAATAGGAAGAAATCAACAATGGTTACCATAATGCCCTTGTTGTCTTCAAAATAGCTGCCCTTACCTTCAGACATAGAAAAAAATCAAACAAAACAGAATAGAACCAGTAAAAACAAAACAATAAATGCAATAAAGAACTCCAAAACAAGATAAGAGTAAATCCAAAATGTCTTATCTTTGAAATAGCTGCCTATACTATTGGATATAATAAAATCAAGCAAAACAATGAAAATGATACAGGATTTCAAAACAAAATGATAGGGAGTTAACAATGGCTGCCACCTTCAGAAGGAGATCCCCCATAGATGCTACATTGCATATTGTTATCCTCTGAACAGATGATCAGACTACTGGCTTTGGACCTGCAAAGTCAGTGAAACACTAAACACTGTAAGCATTAAATTATATTTTACCTCAATAGCTATCATCTCAGCCTATGTTTTTCCTGGTTGCTTACAGCAGGGGGATGAAGGGGGTAGGAGCTGGCATCTGGCTGTTCCCCCAGCAGCCCACACATGGTGCTGATTTGCAGGGAAGGCTTCTTGGTAACTTCTTGCTCTCTTCTCCTGCAAGTCCGTGAATGGTGCTGACTCACAGGAAAAGGCTGGCCTTGCAGTACCCTCAGCGGCCTATGCATGGTGCTGATTCACAGGGAGGGCTTGCTTCTTGGTATTTTCTTGTTCTCTTACCCTGCAGTCCCTGAATGGTGCTGACTCATGGAAAAAGACTGGTGTCTAGCTGTCCCCCTCAGCAGCCTACACGTGGTACTGATTTGCATGGAGGGCTTGCTTCTTGGTGACTTCTTGTTCTCTTCACAGGTTGCCAACTTTAAAAACATTTATTCTTATCTTAGTAACCAGTTTACATTAGCTCATTGTTAAACCATATGAATAAAGGGCATTCAGCTAATTTGCATGAGTGTCCACTTATCTGTACACCAACTTAAATACAACTTTTGGAGATACAAATATCCCAAGGATCAGAATAAATATATATATATATTCTCCAAAAGTAAACACATAGAAATATACATCTTAACCTAAATTATACATACCCTTTATGTTACCAGACTTTAAGGTTCTTATTTGCAAGTTTTATGTAATCACGAGCCTAGCAGGTTTTATCCTGTTGTGAGTTTGATAATCGTTGAATATCTGTACAGGTGGTGTGTATGTGTGAAGTCATAACAGAGCCAGAAGTCTGTAAGGGAAAAATAGATAAATAAAATTGATATGAGCTTTAAAAAAAAAGTGTAATGAAGCAGCTGCAGGTACTTTATCCTTTTGTTACAAAGAAATTAGCAGACATGGAGACAGAAGAACATGTGTGACCCAAAACAATTACATTAAATGAGAGTTCACTTCTAGATGTATTGACCATGTTAAATTATAATAATTTTCTGTTACAGGTTTATAACTATACATACACTATTCAGTCAGAATTATTCCTAGAGTATCAATTAGAGCTTCCTTTTTAGTATAAATAATAACAGTATATTCTTTAATAGTCAAAGCTACTATGAATACTGTTTTCCTGTTAACATCACAGACCTACAAGGGCCACAGGCAGAATGAGGGAAGAGCTGCAGATTACTAAACGGGTTCTTCATTCATTTTTCTTTCCTTCTGTATTACGAAGTTTGAGGCTTTATCCCTTTTTTCTTCCTTTCTTCCTTTCTCTCTCTGTCTCTCTGTCTCTGTCTCTTTCTTTCTTTCTCTTCTGTCTCACTGTGTAGTTCAAACTGGCGTTGAATTCACTATGTGAATTCAAACTGGCAATCTTCCTACCTCAGCCACCCAAATACTGGCATTACAAGTTTGCACCACCATGCCTGCCACGCCTTGTCATTTTACTCTTTAGTTTACATTTACAGAAATATAAGGAAAAATAAACTTTTAAAAAATTCTGTTTTAAATTGGTCCTACTTTTGTGAAGTAGCCTGAAGGTGACATTTTTGAAACATTGGCTTACCCATAATTGTTTAAGATATGCCGTTGGGCTGAGGATATAGCTCAGCAGCACAGCACCTACCTGGCAAGCCCAAGGTGGTGAGTTCAAGTTCTGATACAAAAAAAGAAGAAAAAAATGATATGCAGTCTAAGGTTTACTTGTGTATTTTTGAAAAAATATTGAGAAAGATGAAAAGCTAGGATTCTTGTAGGTTCCTGAGGTCAGATTGGCCAGGTATCCTACCCCAACCTTCATTGGTTCATGCTGCATGTACATCTTGCCCCAGCTTTCCCAAGATCATACCACATGTGCACCCCACCCCAGCTTTCCCAGGGTCAGTCCCAGGTCTATCCTAACTTGCCTGGGCTCATGCATGCACATCCTGGCCCTAACTTTCCCAGGGGCACAGTGCATGCATAGTCCATCCCCACTTTCTGGCAGTCATGATAGAGATCTGTCCCAGCTGGATAGTCCTGTTGCTGCTGTAACCGGAGAACAAGTGTCTTTGCCCCAGCAAAAAGCTACTTCCAGACATTGAGCTCTCAAAAGTGCATAAACTTGTTTGTATCTCTTACAGTAGATTGAAAAAGCTGAAAAACAAATAGAACTTGTAAGCTTTACAAGGGCTTAAATCTAGGGACTTGCAACATATGTGAAGAACTTATGGAAGGTTTAAAATCTAGCGATGTCATTCAGTAACTACAGAACACATACAGTTTTAGATACGGAGATAAATGTGAGACTAAATTTAACAAGATGGAACAAGCTGGCACTAAAGAAGCAAAGTGATATGCTATAGGGTTGTAGCAGGTAGCTCTAGGACTGAAGAAGTTCATGGTGATGGGGATTTAGCTCAGCGGCATAAGCACCTGCTTTGCAAATGCGCAGTCATGAGTTCAATCCCCGCTACCAAAAAAAAAAAAAAAAGTTCATGGTGTGTGGAGGGCTGAAATGGATCCCTTCTTGTGGGGAGCCTGTGGACAGCCCTAATGGCATGTATCCTTAAGGTGTGGCTCAGTGGAAGGGAAATATTTATTCCCTCTCCCCAGCACAGCTTAGAGCTGCTGGTTGGGGAAGAGGAGAGGGAAACAGCTGGACACCAGCTAAGTATACCAAGACACTTAAATCACCAGTGACCTTTGTCTCCCACTATGTCAGAGGAAAACATAGGAAGTACATGCTTTTGTCCTCCCCTGGCAAGAGGTAAGGAGAGACCAGAAAGATTTGGGCATTTGTTGACCATTATCTAGAGCACTTACTTAATTTTCTTTTCCTCTTTAATCAGTGTCCTCAAATGGCTGCAACACTCAGGAGGACACCTCCTTTCCCTGCCCAAGCAGAAAAATAGAACCTGTCTCTTGAAGCTGTGAAAAAGCTCAAGCTCCCTTTCATCCTCCTCCATCCACTCGCTCTCTTAACACTCCCTACTAATTAATACTTTTAATAAAAAGTTAAAGAATTTGAGTTTCTCAACAGATGAAAGCTTCCAGGTGGGTAAGAAATAAAGGAATGACTTTTTAGGGAAGAGAGTGGAGGAAAAAAAGGAAAAAACCTGAGTACCTCTTTAGTTTGAGTATATAGATTCTACCAGGTCCTGAGGATAGTGTCGGCTACCAGCTATCATCTAGATGCCCACTGGGATCTATGTAGCTTAAGATATGTTCCCAGCCACCCAGAAAAAGGAGCAGTGGCGTTAGGCAGACCAGGGGTATCCCTTTTGGTTTTTGAGAAGGAGAGAGGCGAGGGAGGGAAAAAGGGGATTAAAAGAACACTTTGGAAGATCTTGTTTGATCTGAAGTGTTTAGAACCTAAGGATGCATATTGGTAGAGATAGCTTCCTTAAGTGTCATCCTAAGGCCAGTTCTTGTGTCTCAAGGATAGTTTATCCACAGCAGGGGTGTGAGAAAACTTTGCTGAAGACACCAGGTGGGTCTGTCCTTACTCGCAACTCCCTGGTGAGCAAGTTTTCACTCTGTCTGATCCAGGAATTGGATGTATTGATTTGAGGGATTTCTAATGAGGCCTCTATTCATCCTATTGTCAAGAGACTGGGAAAGGGGAAAAAAACAAACAAAAAGCGTTTGGCCAGACTTAAAGTCATGGTTCTTATGCTTCTTTACCTTCTGCCACTGCCTTTCCAGAAGAAATGTCACTGGGCAGGGTCCAGAGGGGTCCCCAGAGCAGAGGTGGAGAACCTTGATTGAGCCCATCCAGTGGACAGGTTGTGGGTTTAGTGACTTCTATCACAGTAAAAAAAAAATTCATAACACATCAACAAGAGACAAAAAGATTAGACAAAATTTTAAAAATACACACTTAGAGAAATAGAGTATGGGCCTTCAAAAAAGAGGCAAGCTGACTTTACAGTGGGGACTTTACCTTGTATTATTAAGGTAGGGGCACTATAAAAAGGGTTCCTTTTAGATGGAGAAAAGAATCTGAATATCTAACCAGAGAGATGACAACTTCCCAGCATTTTATTTCTTGTCCTTCAATATGTATATACATGTGTATTTTTCCTAACATTTACCTTTTAAAAGTAATTAGCCTTTTAAAAATAAAATCTGTCTCAAAATTTAAAAAAGAAGTGAGATGAGTAATAAACAACCTCAAAATTCAGGGCCTTCAGATAATAACCATATATTTGTTATTAAGTCCATTGGCTAATACAGCTGGGTAAGTCTGCTGGCTCCCCTCTAGTAAGTAGGCCAAGGTGAACTCACCACATTTTTCTTTTTTGTGGTACTGAGGATTGGACTCGGGGCCTTTGCACTGAGCTATACCCACAGCCCTCTTTGTTTATTTTCAAAGAGGGTTTTACTAATTTGTTAAATTGCACAGGGTAGGCTCAAATTTTCAGTCCTGCCTCAGCCTCCCAGTGTGGAATTTTAGGTGTGCATCTGCATGCCCAGCCCATCTTTAATTGGTCCTCATTCTTGTAGTTACCTCTTACTCTGCAGTATACTAGATTGGTCTTCTCATGATAGTAAGAATATTCCAGAAGAAGCTGGGTATGGTGGCGCAGTCCTGTAATCCCAGCACTCGGGGAAAAAAAGAATATTCCTAAAGAGCAGGAGCAAACACATCAAGGTCTTTCGAGACCACGTACAGAACAGCAGTCTGCCACACTCAGTGTGTCAAAGCAAATGAGAATGAAGCCAAATTGAGGTGCTGGGGAAATAAATCTTCCCATTGTTGTGGAGAACTACAAAGTATTTGTGCCATATTTAACCTGACACTTAAGTTTTTTCTCATTTTACTATAACTTTATCTAGGATTGCGTGTTCTATACTGTCAAAGCTTCCACGAGCCAGCAGTAAGAAGTTAAGAGCCTGTCAGTAGGCAACTGATAGTCTGTATTTGTATTAAAATACACAGTAAATGGAAGACCTTAGAGAACTTGAGAGATTTCAGTTTTATAGCTAAAACACTAGAGCTTTTAGTTAATGACATTTCACAGAAGAGGAAATATAGCCAGGCATGGTGGCTCATGCTTGTGATTCTAACCCTTGGCCTGAGGCATGAGGATTGCTTGAGTGTAGGAGTTCGAGACCAGCGTGGATAACAAAGGAGACTCTGTCTCAAAGTGAGAGGGTGTAAATGTTTCTTAAGCATAGTCTTGCGGCATACGTCTATAATTTCAGCACTCTGGGAGGCTGAGGCAGGAGAATCAGCAAATTCAAGCCTGACCCAAAATAAAATTTAAAAAGATTCTGGGGATATGTAGCTTAGTACAAAGAACCTGGATTTGATCTGTAGTACTGCTTAAAAAAAAAACAACTTTTAAATCTAGGAAAGGGTAATCAGTTCTACTTGTACAAGATATGACTACTCAAAAGGTCAGTAATTCCTCTTTTTTTTTTAAACCGTGCTGACCAGGGATTTAGCTCAGCGGCAAAAGGCCCTGCCTGGCAAGCACAAGGTTGTGAGTTCGCTCCCTGGTACACAATACAATACAATACAATACAATACAATACAATACAATACAAAAATAAAATAAAATAACTATGCTCATCACACTAGCAAATATTAAGAAGTTAATGATAATCTACAGTGTGGTCAGTGCTGTAAGGAAATGGATGTTCTCAGAGACAGCTGGTAGAGTGTAAATTCGTTGAATCTCTGTGGCGGGCAGTTTAGCAATTCTGTCACATGTTTTTTGTTCCAGCAATTCTAGATCTTGAACTTTTGGATCTGCCAACCAAATGGGGGTGGAGAGAGTGGCATTTAATTTGTTTTTCTTTGAGTGAAACTGAACATTTTTCCACGTATTTGTTGGAAATTTTTGATTGCTGAGTCCCTTGAGCAAGTAGTAGTATTATAGATTTTTCTTCAAATGAGACAGTTCTCTCCAAAATGACTCCAGTGAGGGGGAAGAAATTATTATTATCAGCAGATGGTGTTAAACTTGTTGAGTCAATTTTTGGAGGAAAACCAGTTTAAATTTTCATGCTTTACAATGAATTCCAAAAGAATAAATACTCTTAAAAAATCATACTGTTGAAAATTAACAGTATTTAGAAGAGTATTTTTGTGATCTCTGCATGGAAAAAGATTATCTTCCTAAGCATTAAAAGCAAACCAAGAAAACAAGAAAGAGAATAGATTTGGTTGCATAAAACTTAAAAGATTATATTGATCAGGGCCAGGGACATAGCTCAGCGGTGTAAGGGCCTGCCTGTCAAACAAGGGCCGGAGTTCAATTCCTGGTACCGAAAAAGATTATACTGATCAGATGTGAGCAATAGCTTTAAAATGTTCTAAATTGCAACATTTAAAGAATTCCTGTACTAATTTAGAAGGAAGCACACCATAGTGCTTGTGCCATGGTGCTCTAAAATTGGTCTCCTAAGTTCAGAGAAAAGATCTGCCTCCTGGAGTCTTCAATTTGGACAAGTTATTTAGCTTCTGTTTCTACGAGTTCATCTCAGAACAAATTCAGTTCCCACGTGATAGGGCAATCAAGAGGCTTATTAGTGCATTGCTACTTACTAATGTTAGACTCAAAATTGACACTTTTCGTACCTGGAGACCAAAGATTTAAATGAGTAAATAGCAAAGAATAAGAATGCAATTACAGGAAATACTGAGATGAGGAAAACTAAATAGGAACACTTGAGGGATACCAGTTGAGAATTTGGTTTGGGTCATGTTAAATTTAAATCACATTAGGCCTTAGAAATTACCTAAATGCCAAATGTTAACCAAATGCTTGTAAGTTATATGTCTGCCTACTTAAAGGAATACTTTAAAATCATTGGAAGTGATTTTTATAAAGTTTTGATAGCATGGGAAAATAATAAGTAATAGTAACAAAATAATACAGCATTTGTTATTATATACTGTATAATTTCAACTATGTGAAAGAAAATACATAGAAAAAATTCAAAGATTAATGGTGGTTACCATTGAATGATGGGGCTATGGGCAGTGAATGCTGGTTCAGTTGGTAGGTGAGCTATTTGAGGCCTTTTCTATGCTATGTAATAAGAATCTATTACCGAAGGACTTAACTGAAAGGTTCAGTAGAATCTGGATTCATGAGCACAGCCACTTTGAAATCAGTTAGCTTTGCAACCTTCTATGCTGTTTTTATTATCTGTGTCTTTTTTCTTGGGAGTTAAAAGGCCACAGCAGCTTCAGATTCACACTGGTTCCTAATGATTTCAGCCCAAATCAATGGAGCTGACTGTCTTTGCTTCTGTGTGCCCAGTCTGGATGCCACATCCACTCCTGACTAGTCATTGTGGCCAAAGGTGAACCCAGGTGAACATGGCCCAAGCAGTATCACCATTCCCACATTCCCAGTGCTCAGCCAGGGAGCACTAGGGTGCTCTCAAGCAAACATAGTTTGCATACTTACAGGGGAGTTGACTCTGGCAGGCAAAACCAGCAGATTACCATCATTGTGGAAAAAGGTGAGGAGCTTTGTCTCCCATGTTTATATATATACATATCAGATATGTATATGTAAAATGAAGTTCATATCAAAACTCTGAACTCCAACTTAGGATCTTTCTGCTTGAGACTCTTTAAGTCCTGGGATTTTAGGTGCTTGCTACTGCATCTGTCTGCTTTGAGAGTTATTTAATTCAGATCTTTGAAGTCATTCAGGAGGTAGAGGAGAAAGAGCATGATGGGTAACCTTTTAGAGCTTTCAGTGATGCAAATAGCCCACTGTAGCATGTGTGCCATAGGTTCACCACCACTGAGAGAAATGAGACTATAAGAAGCTAGAGAACATGAACTTTCAGTGAGCAGTGGGATAGGGTTAGAAATTCTTGAAAACTAGAATGGACAAAGAGAACTGGTGGCATAGTACTTCACAGAAATAGAAGGTGGCATTTTAAGAAAGTGAACTAAACCGTGTTGTAGTACATGCTTATACAGATATTCCTCATTTAACTACATAACTGTTTAACGACTGTTTGGAGTTATGACCAAGACATGTTGTTCAGAATTTAGGACCCAGCACTTAGGTTTATGACCCATCTTTTTTTTAGTATAGTTTTATACACCTTGTTTATACAGTCTCAATGTCTTTTGTTTGTACAGTACACCTTGTTTATATAGTACCATAAGTTTTGCGATTATACTGTGCAGTACTATAGTTTTATGTTGTATACATTACAGTTCCTCATGTAGAGTTATGCAAGTAAAAGCACAATCATCAAGTTGGAATTTCCTTTGACCATTTTTTTGTTCTGAACTTTGTAATATACATACCATATACAACTCATTTGGCAATTAATTTATTTAAAGACCTAATCTCAAGAGATGTAACTCAGTTGTTAAATGGAATGTCTATAATCCCAGCTGAGGCAGAAGGACCAAATGTTTGAGCCCAGCCTGGTCAACTTAGCCAAGACCTTGTCTCAAAATTTTTAAAAAAATTGTTAAAGAGCTATGGAGGTAACTTGACTGCAAAGGCCCAAGGCTTTCAGTCTCCAGTGCCACAACGCAGTGGAGGTGTGGTACATGGCAGCATCCATGTAACAGAAAAGTCTAGCAAGATACAGACTGGTTTTCCAATAGGTGTTGGTGACCACACATGAGTAATTCAAGCAGTGGGAGTTAGAACTTTGGAATGGAAAGTGAAGGTGGAAATAACTGTGGTCAACCTCAGAAGAGCTTGTAGGGCTGGTCACACATTGAGAAGGATTGACTTTGACTCAAGAGAGAGTTCTCTTTTTTGGCAGTGTCAGTGAGGATATGAGTAGAATTGAGTGAGAAGATAGTTCAGGAAGATCGCTTCTGGAAATCTGTTTCCTCAGCAGTACCTGCAGTGATACGTGTTGAGAGCAGTGAGGGTTGGTTGGTAGGAAGGTACATAATTGAAGCCATGTGAAGCAAGTAGATTTTAGAATAGAGGAGAAGACAAAGGACTATCGTGGAGCTATTGAGGGCCTTGACGAAATGGAAAATTTTGATGTTTTTATAGCACAACTATTCTCAGTATTGTGCTACTTAGGCCTCTGAGTCCCCAAGATCTTTTTAGGCTGTGTATAAGTTAAAATTACGTTAACACTACTACTAAAACATCTTTACACTGTTTTCCATGATACCATCTGCACTCATGATACAGAAGCAATGAGGAGCAAGGCTGCAGCACCTTGGCCCAGGGCAAGGCCATAGCACCACACTGTCACTTATTCAGAGCTTAAAAACCAATGCCAGTTACATAAAAGGATGTCCTTGATGAAGCAGTAAAAAAATACTTGCTTTGTTAAATCCCTTCAATACATGACTTTGTGACATTCTGTGTGATAAAATGGAAAGTACACATAGAGCATTTCTGCTTATGGAATCAGGTGATTTTTCTTCTGGAAGATGCTGGTGCAGTTGAGCTGTGAACTGAATAGGCTCCTTTTAAAATCAATCATCAGTAATGTTTAAGAGTTATAAAAGGGTTCTGAGATCACAGAATTAGAGTACTGTTGCCATGGCAGTCTGTACAGTTAGTTCATTTTCTCTGGTGCTGCCCAGAAACTCAAGTTGAAGATGAAAGTGAAGGTTTCAGTACTGTTTCAGGATCAGAATTCTGACAAGCGAGATGGACCAGAAGAGGTGCTAGATAGATGGCTGTCCAGGGTCTGTGGTAGGACAGAAAGGGAAAAAATCTTATAGATGGAAGGGAAGGACAGGGGCCATGTTGTTATTCCACAGAGATGTGGAATACTGAAAGGGCCAGGGTACCATGGTCTGGTGTAATCCCAGCTGCAAAGGGACTTCCAGTTTTTCACGGAAATAAACTGTATCCAAGTAAGTATGCAGGCTGCCATGATTCATGCTATCCAAAGTGGTACCACTGGATCTTGGTATGGCGTGGGAGGAGGGGGCTAGGCACACTAAGTATGGGATCAACACCTGCCAGTTACTTCCCATTTCTCTTTTTCTCTTTTGGTAGCTATGAATAATGCAGAGATAGCACTTGCAATAAAAGAAGGCTGAAATCTAGTTATTTTTCAAGTGGAGGGTGAAGCTATTTAAAATTTTTGCCTGTAGGTTTAAGGGTCTAGAATTTAACTGGAAGGAGCTAACAGATATGTTTTAGAAATGCCTAAGCCAACTAATAACTTAGTTACCTTAAAGTTCTTCCTGGATTAATACAAGTGTCCCCACAGTGGCAGCATCCATGTAACAGAAAAGTCTAGCAAGATACAGACTGGTTTTCCAATAGGTGTTGGTGACCACACATGAGTAATTCAAGCAGTGGGAGTTAGAACTTTGGAATGGAAAGTGAAGGTGGAAATAACTATGGTCAACCTCAGAAGAGCTTGTAGGGCTGGTCACACATTGAGAAGGATTGACTTTGACTCGAGAGAGTTCTCTTTTTTGGCAGTGTCAGTGAGGATATGAGTAGAATTGAGTGAGAGCAATCACTTCAGAAGGTTTACTGGTCTGTTGTCAAAGGTTGAACATTTTTAAATACGTAAATGATTAAAAGTTTTTTTTCTCAAAAATAAGCTAGAGCTGATTCTCCTGTTAATCATTAATATTAAATTATACCCAATACATTTTGGTTGTTACCAGTATTTTTTTTTTACATTCTAATAAGGATTTAACAGCACATGCCAGTTTGTAGATGGGTGAGGCTTTTGTCATCTGCAAATAACCTACCCAAATAATCACTTTAGGCTAAATGTGGTGGTGCACACCTGTAATCCCAACACCCAGGTATAGTGATTGGCTGCAGCTCTACATGTTCCCAGGGGGAAGGACAATGAGACGATGAGAAAATAAAGAAGAGAGGAAAGCTAAGGTCAGGTGGAGCCCTTACTCTCCTGATGGGAGAGAAGAAACTGCTCAACCACTGTAGCACTTTTATTTATACACTCAAGAGGAGGATGTCAGTGTCAGCCACACTGCTTAGCAACATGTTTGCCTGGCTGGCCTGAGTCCCTTGCCTTCTTGGAGCTGGAACAGCTTGTATAAGTGGCTTGTTTTGGGCTCTTGTTTTCAGGGCTGGCCTTGCTTTAGCCCCACTCATGTGATCAAATCTCTAGCTTCAGTGACTCCTTATACCCAGGAGGCTAAGGCAGAAAGATCACTGCAAGTTTGAGGCCATCCTGGGCTGCATGGTAAGCTCAACATGAGCCTGAACTACATAGTGAAAGCCTATCTAAAAAAAACTAAAATAAAGTAAATCATTTTAAGAAAATGGGCTTTCCTTGGAGTTGTTGTTTAGCAATACAGTGCTTACCTAGCATGTATAAGTCCCTGAGTTCAATCCCCCATACCACCAAAAAAGAAAGAGGCTTCATTAAGTAGATGCCCATATATTCTCTAAAAATTCATGTTCTTTATTGGCTATTAGCTTTTCAGATTTGCACAGGTTTTTAGATCTAAGCCTTAGATTTTTCAGGATGTTTGAGAGTCTGAACTAGGTCCAAAGGGGATAGGGTAGCTCATTTTTCTGTTCCCTATCTTTAAGACTCCTGATAGGATTTAATTTGAAGAAAAGAACCTGCTACTCAAGTTGAAAACCACTTGTCTGAATATAAGTGGAAACAATGTTTTGTTTTGGTTTTGTTATGCTAAACATTGAATGTAGGGCCTTTGCACTGGGCTGTATCATTGTCCTTTTTTCTGTTTTTGAGACAGGCTCGTGCTAGGTTGCCCAGTTGGGGTTTGAACTTGGAATCCTCCTGCCTCTGCCTCAGTGTTTTAAAGAACTCCCTTTAGTTACCTCTTCTCCAGAGCAATAATGTTTTACCTTTCTGAGCATTGGGATCTACATCTGTCAGGTGGTCAGCACCTGTGTTCACACAGACTGGAGTGCTCAGTCTACTAGCTTCTCACCTCACAGTGATTCTCTGCTCTGTTTTGTGGGTTGTTGAACAAGAAGTATAAAACACTTTGGTGACCACTACCTGTGCTTCTTACCACGGTGAAAACCTTTGTCTTCATAGCTCTGGACTTACTGGACAAAATGTTGACATTCAACCCTCACAAAAGGATTGAGGTTGAACAGGCTCTGGCCCACCCATATCTGGAGCAGTATTACGACCCAAGTGATGAGGTAAGAGCTCATGCTGCTGACTACTTCCTCAAACACAGCAACCATGTCCTGCATAGATAGTAGCATGTGTTGTATTTTAGCATACTTGGTCTTCCAGATACAGACATCCCCCCTGCCATGAAGGCGAGCATTGTGGGTGTATCTTGAAGTCCTTGCTCCCCAGACTCCCTGCAGCAAGTGAAAACCAGGCAAATATATAAAGTGGAACAGCTGTACCAATGTGGAACATGGAGAGGACAAGGGTATTTGCATGCTAGGCAAACACTCTTGACTGAACTACATGCCTAACCTGTTTATTGTTTATGAGAAGGGTGCTTTCAGGAGTGTGGGCACAAGTGCATACATGCTCATCAGCACTGAGATCTGGTGTGGATTGGTGGGGAGGTGCTGGGGTCAAACACAGGACTTCACATATTACTACTAAGCACACACTCTTACACTGAGCTATAACCCCAGGCCTGGAGCCCTCAGGTTTTATATGATATCAGTCCTGTTGTATAAATTTCAGAGTATAAGTCAGAGTCATGTTGTGAATCAGTAAAGTTATGCCTTAACCATAACAACTTTTGACTATTAAATGTTTTATTTTCTCTTAAAGCCCATTGCTGAAGCACCATTCAAGTTCGACATGGAATTGGACGACTTGCCAAAAGAAAAGCTCAAAGAACTCATTTTCGAAGAGACTGCTAGATTCCAGCCAGGATACAGATCTTAAATTTATCAGGTACCTGGAGCTTTAACCATAGAATTAACTTGAGAAAGAAAAAAAGAATTTCATGTATTCCCCTTTGGTTGAATATAGCTTTTGTACTTGATTGCTTCATGATTTAAAGCTGGAGAAATTGTACTTTTTCACCACTGTTCAAAACATACACTTGGAATCCTTTAATTTCTGGCAGTTTATACAGACCTATGGATTGCAAGGATATGAGATTGATGTGAAATTAAGTTGTCAGGGTAATTCCTACAGTGAGATTTAGTGTTTAGGGAAGAGACACTTAGAAAGCTGATTGTGTGTGAGAGAGAGCGAGAGAGAGAAAGTAAACTTAATGGAGGGAATAAGACTGAGGTCTTAATTTCTGAAAGTCTTACTTTCTATTTAAGACATTTTTAATGTTAAGAAATTCTAATGTATAATTTTGGGGGTCTTAGAACTCTATACTCCAAACCCTGTGCTGAGGCTTATACTGAAGCATGCTAGGCAAACACTGTGTCACTGAGCTACACTCCCAACACCCTAAGACTTCTCTAAGTTAAGAGCATAACACCCTAAGACTTTTCTCTAAGAGCATAACTGAGGTGCCTACATGGTAGCTAATCAAGACAAACGTTGATAGAGTTAAAGCCAAAGGAGCAGTAGTGTAATGGTTGATACTGATAGATTCTGCCAGCCTGGTACTCAGTTATCTCTAATATGACATCCACTCAACTTGGTGTCTCTCCAAGAGTAACTTCTGTGTTGTTTTTGTAGTTCCAGAAAAAACTTCCTGCTCCCTTTTTGCACGTGTGCCAAGCCCTCTCCAATCCCAGATCTCCACAAAGCACTCCACACCCAGCCCCCACTAAATCTTTCTGTTTCCTATTTTGTGCATACAGATGCTCCTTCAAATCAGCTGTTGATAATGTCGTTTTGCCCACCTCCCAAACTCTTCCCCCAGCCAGACCTGATAAAAGTATTTCCACTTCTTTGTTCTTACTAAGGGTGCTTGTGTCTCTTCTGCAGCCCTCCCAGACCCTCCTGTGCCAACTTGAGAAGTTTAGAGGCTTCATGAAGCAACTCAGCGGGGGCTAGGGTCCTCACTTTGTAGACATCCTCATCCAGTACAAGAGGAGGGAACAGGAGATGGTGTGAATGCTACACCCACCCTAGGGGGTGGTAGCCTGTTTTGTCCCAGCAACAAGAGAAACGTAACCAATACAAGTAGGAAGACAGGATGAGAGGGAAAATCAGGAAGACTGTATAGAAGAAATAGCCAAGGAAGCAAGATGCATAGGTGTCACAAGAAGACACAGGTTTCCACAACATCGCTTTTTAAAGAGATTCCTAGTATGAAGTGGGTATGTATAGGGCTGACTTCTATGCTTGCTAGGAAATGGGAACATCAAGTTTTCTGCTTTCCAAGAAGAGGAACTAGCTTCCTATTAAGAAGGGCAGCTATATACTCAGAATGGCAGACTGATCTTGGAGTACTTCTCATGGTCAGAATTCCCAGGTTTATAGCCCCCACCACTAAGAACGAGGAATCAGGGACAAGTAGATGTAACTCAAGAACAGACGTGGTGAAAAAAAAAGAAGAAACGTGGCCATCACATCCTCAAAGCACAGACCCCTGGTGCTGAGCAGCAGGGGAAAACTGGGAGTTGGGAGGGAATAGATCCAGATAATTTGGGGGTAAGGAAAAGGTTGCTTTCAGAAGTTTAACATCAGAGCAGATGGGGTTAGAATGAGGAAAGTCTGGGTGGGAGGTCAGTAGAAAACAATACTTTCCTACAACAGAAGGACTGGAAGTATGGATCGTGGCTGTGGTGATGAGAAGCTGTGAATTCAAGAGAGTGAAGGAAAAACAAAGGCAGAAAGACTCTAGAATTTCTAAATCTAGCAACTGAGTTGGGCAGGTGTAGTCCGGCCCTGTTGACAGTACACATACCCTCAAAGACAAACTCAAACCAAAGTAAAGCACTGAGGAAGCACTTGCTTATGTGGGGACATGAAGTGGACAGTCATAGCCAGCCCAGGAGCAAGAGCTAGATGTAAACAGGACACTGAGGAGCAGAGGGGCAGTCTGACCAGTTAGGTTCATTCATTCCATCAACCATGCAAGTGTAACAGTCTCTTGCATTTACCATATACAGTGATTTTCATGATCACACACTGATGTAAAGTCAGTCCATGTGGATCCTTCTTGGCTCTTCTAGGTGGTACTCACGGTGTAGCTATTTCTCCTTCCTAGTAGCCCCTGTCTCTTGGTGTGGCTTGAGCTTGCTAGAAAACGTGGATGTCAGGGATCATTGCTTTCCAAGAAAAATAATTGGTTTCGTATTGAAAGGATGGCTGTATGGTGGGACTGCAAGCCTGTTTATCAGATCAATCGACTAGTCCTGATCAGCCTGCTGCCTATTATAGATCAGATCTGCCCTCGAGTTGCCCGGGGCTGCTTTTTCTCTATGACAACAGATGAAGTAGTCATAGAAAGAGACTTAAATGGCCTTCAAGGCTGAAGACATTTACACTCTGACATTCTAAAGAACAAGTTTGCCAAAAGGTTAAGTTGAGCAGCTTCTATTGCCTTTCTTCCTTCACAATTCCTTTCACAGGTCATGTTCTTTAAACTGGTCATTAGTCTTCACTTGGCCCTCATCTTTGTCCTAGTTCAAGACATGTGGACTGCTTAGTGTGGATTAGGTGATACATCAGATGCAACAGCTAAGCAAGAGGGGCAGGCCTCTGTAGGAGGCCAGATAACAAGTGTCAAAACCTAATTGACCTTCCCTGCGGATTTGAAGGAGGGAATGGCAGGCTGGTCCTTTGGCAAATGAGCCGGCATGCTCACACAGTGTCAGTTGCAGGGAAGAGTCAACACAACTGAGATCCAGTTGCTTACATGGACATAATATTGATAATAGGAGGCAAATGAATCTTGTGCTCTCTAATTGCTTGCTTCCATGTCTAAGTGAATAAAAGAGAGGTGAGGCAAAGGCCCAGGGCTCTTTGTCCACTAAAGGCAGGAGTCCCCTAACCCTTCTGTCACAAGCATCTCTGTGACTTATCTTCAATCTCCATTTGCCCCCTCCAGTTAGGCATTCTTAGCAGACTGGTTTCCAACACCTGTGCATGTTCTCCAGGGAGCACCCAATCTAGCAGGGGAAGAGCCATATAAGCAGAGTACCTCTGGCCATGTAGTATGAAAGGGCATCTGGGATTAACATGATGATCAGTTTTCCTCATCATTCAGTAGCATTAAGCACTTCCTGGAGCCAGGTAGGAGGGAAACAAAGATGAGTAAGACCGAGACTTTGCTGTCTGGCAGCTTGATAATAGGAAACAAGTAAACAACAAGGAGTATGTACAGTATTTGGAGGTTGTAGCAGAGGTAGATGTAGGCACAGCAGACCCCAAAGAGTAAAAATGAAGATCACGTATTTGTGATCCTCAGCTAAGCATTTGTGCTGAGCTGATCCTCAGGGTTGGGAGCTCTTTGCTGTGCAGTAATGATGAGCCAGAAGTCAGTATGTAAGCACCGGCTACAGCTGAGTAGGAGGAGGCCATAGAGGGACCAAGCTGGGACATAGCCCTCACCTTACTAGGAAGACCAGCTTCCTCATGTATAGTTGCCTATCCTGAACTGTTGACTTGGGTGACTGAGGCAGCGAGGCCATAGGAGAACCTGGGTGAGCAGGGACCTGTGGGAGGACTGACCAGGTCACTGGGAAGAAAAGGAGCCAGACAGAGGCCAGGGTGCCTCTGGGGCTATACATGCAAAAGGCCTAATTGTCTCCTGAAATCCACATTACAGACAGGGTCTGAGATCCTGCACTGGGATTCTCTCAACTGTGAGAACCCAGGTGTGGCAAAGAAGTCACTTCAATGTGCTATTCATTTGCTACTGGTATGCATTAAGAACAGATGATTAGTACATACCTAAAGTGTGGCTTTTATTCTAATGTTGTTTTAATGACCATTTTCAACTATTCTGAAAAACTGAAAGAATTTTAAAGAAAACACCCACATTTTCACCACCTAGATTCTACAATTAACATTTTATTATATTTGTTTTCTCATCCATCTGTTCCTCCATCTAATGTTTTTGCATTTCATCTAGCCTGATTTAGAATTTGGTTATCTAGAATATGAAAATGAATTTAAAAGCTGTACATAGTGGCACACACCTATAATCCCAGCACTTAGGAGATTGAAACAGGAGGATTGCTGCAAGTTTAAGGCCAACCTGAACTACATAGTGAGACCCTGTCTCAAAAAGCGAAAAAACAAAATAGAATAAAACAGAATAGAATCCAGGGGAAAGTGGACCTGGGAGCATTTATTAACGTGTGTGCCAGTTCTTTCACAAACATTTCATTTTGGTGAGCACACCAGCGTTCTCAAGTCAGCACACATAGAATGGAGCATCTAAGCATTTTGCTGAGGCTGAGATTGTCCATTAGTGCAACTAGACAAAGGATGTGGGCACTTTGGACCAGAATGCCGTTTTGTTGTGAGCCCTCCACACTTCCTCCAACTAGCCTCACATTCTCAGAAAGGTCTCAGAACTTATATAGAACACTAAAGATCATTGTTCCTAAGTCCCCAACCTTCAAATCTGAGAACAGAAGCTCCAAGTCTGTACAACACAGAGACATTTAGAAAAAGGGGATGCTCAAACACTCAGCTGCAGTAGGAAAGAACTGGAAAACATACTTGGGACTCTTTGGTAAAGGAAGCTCTAAAGGAACCTGTGCTTGCTGGGGAGCTATGTGGTAGTGATGTCCCTAATGGTGGCCTGGGAGCTCTTAAAGGACCACAGTTATTTTATGCTATTTTGCTTGCAGAAGTAGTTATAGTAACCAAAAGATAAAAATGGACAATCACTGTGACGGCCTTCATCCTCACCCAGCCCCATCCCCTAGTCCCCAGTTCAGGAGGCTATACAGGTGGCAGTAGGTGCTCATCTTTCTTCCTCATCTGCCTGTTTGTAAATTTTCTCAGGCAGATTGGTCACTTTGGCCATTAACCTTGTCTTCTATTGCTTTCCCAGAAGACAGAAGCATTTTAGGGTGGTTTTAATTTCTGCCAGCCAGTAGGTTTGGCTGCAGCTTATGACATGTGCCTCTAAGTAGCATGGACCATGACACCAATCTTTCCCACCCTGATGCTTGAGTTGCAGGTGAAAGTCATAGCCCTGAAGCACTTTGTGAAATATTAAAGTGATAGATTTTTATGCTGGCAAGCATGTCAGGGCAATGAGGATCTCCAAAAAGAAGAGTCTGTTTTGTTGGCATTTTGCTACTTGGTCCCTCCACCAGCTGTCTGAACCAGGCTTCCTCAGAACCATAGGACATAGAACATGATTTGTGGCAATGTTTTCACTTCTGAAGGATAGTACAGAACAAACAGATACTTACTGAGGCTACCCTGTTAAACTCAATAGCTACTTTGGGGCAGTGATTGCCCAGCTGTGGTCCATTTATACATACTTCCAGCAACCTGAGGTTTAATGGGCCCTCGAGATGCTTAGAGTTAAGACCCACTGGCCTATGGTTAAAATAGATTTAGTCTGAAATATAATTTCTTCTAGTAAAAATATACATTACTGCTTGGCCAGTAGCACAAACCTCCAGTTACTCAGGAGGCCAAGGCAGGAAAATGGGAAGTTCAAGGCTGGCCTGGATAATTTAATGAAACCCTGTGTCAAAAATGTCTGGACATATACCTCAGTGGTAGAGCACTACTGGGTTCAATCCCCAGTAATGCAAAACAAAACCAGAACTATTAGGAGAGCAAAGAGGGAATTGTGCTGCTTGTTCTTTTCAAGGATAGTGCTGCTGGTCGGCCTCTTGTAGGTACCTATACAAACCCCTGGAGAACCAAATGGGCTTCTCCAAGAGTAAGTAGGTTACATGTGGATGCTCCTGGGAAAGTAGCCATCAACTCCCTCTGACCTGGGTGATCTTGCACTATTTCCCACGCTTGGAGCCAGCCCTAGTGCTCCTTTCCTTCCCAGAATCCCAGCCCACCACCCTTACGGTCCACCAGGATTTGGTTTTCTCTCAGAGAAAACTTGAGCATTATTAAGAGCCCACATTCCACTGCCTGTGCATTGACAACTGGATGTGTTTTCATCCAGACAGAAGGACACTTGGTAAGAATAGGAGACAATGGGCTCAGAATGTAGCTCAGTGCTAGAGTGCTTGCCTAGCATGCACATGACCGTTCAATCCCTGGTACCACAAAAAACAAAGGAGATTCTCTTTTGATCAAGGCAAGAGGATCACTGCAAGTTCTAATTTAGACCAGCCTGAACTGCATGCTGAGACTCTGTCTGAGAGAGAGAGAGAGAGAGAGAGAGAGAGAGAGAGAGAGAGAGAGAGATTCTCTTTCACCATAGAACCACATTCTTTTATAAAACCCCTTAAACTCTGTTTCTACTGTTGGAGTGGGTGGGTACCATGTGTCTAATAAAGGGCATTTTAGGAACACAGAGGATAACCTACCTGTGAGTGTGTGTGCATGCATCTTCTGTATGATGTTGTGCAAACAGCCTCTTATACCTATTTCAGGAAGGTGCCTGTGAAGTAAGGACAGAGTCCCAGCCCTGTCAGAACTGATATTGTTACACATGCCCAGGTGTATGCAAGTAAAGTGACCTTTTTTTTTTATAAGAGTGTTTCTCCCCCTTCCTGTGGACTTTCCTGTTTGATAATGCTGATGATGACCTTTTATTGTGGTTCATTTTTTTCATGTTTCCATTTTGTTAAGCTGATGCTGTTTTAATATGGCTCAGTCCTAACTACTAGGTTTATCTGTTTGTATTTTTACAGGACATGGGCTCAGAGGACTGGACGTGCTCAGACATCGATGTTCTTCCCAGTTCTTGACCCCTGCTCCTGTCTCCAGCCTGTGTTGGCTTATCCACTTTGACGCCTCTGAGCCATTCAGAGGGGCGGTTTCTGGTAGTTGTGGCTTTTATGCTTTCAAAGAATTCCTTCAGTCCAGAGAATTCCTCCTGGCACCCCTGTGTGTGTCACCCACCGGTGACCTGCGGCAGTATGTACTTTCAGTGCACCTACTGCTTACTGTTGCTTTAGTCACTTACTACTTTCTGATTTGAAAGATGCAGTGGTTCCTCCCTCTCCTGAATCCTTTCTATGTAATGCCCTGCTAATCCAGGCAGCCTTGGCAGAGCAAGAGTCTTTCCAGATTGGCTGCAGTCACTGGCATCTTACTTAATGATAGGAAAGTCCTACATAGGGCACTTTAAGTCAGTGACAGCCCAGAATTTGCACTTCCTCTGTTGCCTGTAACTGTCTCCCCAGAGCAGGAGCTTGTAGAGAGCTTGGATGACATTACAGTCTGCAACAACTGTTTCCACCTTGGGAACCTTTGGAAGCATTCATGTCTTTTCTCATATCATGCTAGTCACTAACATATTTAAGGTATGTACTGTTTTCCCAGATTTTAGAAAAATCGATCATTTTTCTAAATAAAAAAGTACTGCACTCAGCAATGTCATTCTGCAGACTTACTGTGGTTACTTTTACCATTTATTTATAAAAGTATAACATTTGCCAAAATGCATTATATGCAGTACTTAGTGTTTGCAAGACCTGCACAAAAAGATATAAAGTGGCAGTTGTGTATAGCATTTGGTGACAGACTCACCAAGGTTAAAGCACTGAATGGGGGAAAGTTGCTGAAGAAGTAGTCAGCATACTGACCCAGTAGTCCCAGGTAGAGTGCCATATGCCTGGTGCACAAGTGCCCTGAGCTGCTTCACACGGTGTCTGTTTTAGTAACCACAATCAATGCCTGAGAATTTAGCAGAGAGGAACACTGCATCTTTAAATGAGAAAGTATACAATCCTTTTTTCCTTCTACAGCATGTCAGCTTCTCATTTTTCAACCTACGATACAACAATTTATAATAAAGCCTTCATGAGCTCATGACATGAAGCACTGTTCTATTGTCAAGTACTCTCAGATATTTCTGAACTGCTGAGTTAAGAACATCAGAAAAAGCTAGCACTAAGTCATGTTCAGAGCTCTCTCCATATTTTCCTGAAATCTCTTTAAGTATTTGTTCCTGCCACTGTGTAATGTGGAGTTGACTCGGTGTTCTGTCCCAGTGCGGTGCCTCCTGACTCCCCCACTGCTCTCTGTGGTGAGAAATTTGCCTTGTTCAATAATTACTGTACCCTCGCATGACTGTTACAGCTTTCTGTGCAGAGATGACTGTCCAAGTGCCACATGCCTATGATTGAAACGAAAAATCTATTGTTACCTCTGAGTTGTGTTCCACGGAAAATGCTATCCAGCAGATCATTTAGGAGAAAAATTCTATTTTTAACTTTCATTTCTCAGCTGTCCTTTTTCTTGTTTGTTTTTTTGACAGCAATGGAGAATGGGTTATATAAAGACTGCTTGCTAATATGAACAGCACTGCACTTGTAATTCATGGAAATAAATGTGCATCTTTATCTTTACATTCATGTTAAGATTCAGTGTTGATTTCCTCTGGACCAGCGTGTCTGAGCAGACAGTCAGATTCAGTTTGTACTTCAACATGCTAATGGGCCTCCACTTTATATGCCAGGTACTGCCCCACACTTCAGTTTAAGATGGCTTAAAAAGGTTCTTTTCCCCTCTGCACAGTAGGTAATTCTGGCATGTTCCTTTGTTCCAATAGTCTGTCAAACCCTGATGACCAAGCCCAAACATCTCAGGTTGGAATCTCTGGTTCCCTCTAAAGAGGACCTGGCCGTGTACCCCCACAGCTGCTGCTGGGCACAGCCGAGTGCTGGGAAGGACTGCCTGGTGGCATGGGGCGCATGCCACCCAGCGCAGGGTGCTGACACTCACACCTCCTGTGGCTATAGAAGGATGCTGACTCATCCTCAGAAATCAGAATCACATCTTAATTCTTGCCCTAAAATACATGCTTATCACTTCCACACTCAGAGCTGCCTTGTGAAGGTCTACCCAGCATTGACAGGATACAGAGATTTGACTGTTATTTGATACATTGTGTAATAAGTGTGTTTCCATTTCAAAAGAGCATTGACAGTTTTATTACTCTTATTTCTTTGTATTTTTTTAATGGAATGTTAGTATTACTATGAGGTTAATTTGCAGTCCTCTTCTAAATAGAAAACTATCACTACTAATATCCAGGGACTGCAAGCTCTTTGCCATCCTTCTTGTTGGCAATGTAGAGTCAGGTTGGCAATGTAGAGTCAGATTGGTATGAAACCACTCACTGCATTCTAGAATCACTAGCCACATGCTGTCATAAATACCATGTCAATTGTAATTTAACAGGTCAGAAAATTGTCATAACTAAGGTACCTATGAAAACTACTAGTTAATATGTGTAATAGATTCATCTTGCCTTTTCTTACATTTCTAATGCTGTACAGGTTAGGTCATCTCAATTCATGTTGGTGACGCCCACACCTCCATTATTAGTATTCTCTGATAAGTTTTCAGACAGATGGGAATTTTCTTGGTGTCTAAAATGTAAGCAAAAAATTCCTGTTGAAACATTCCAGTCCTTTCATTGGTATGAAACAAACACCCAACAAGCCAGTGGCATAGATGCAAGCAGACACATTGTGAGGACTCTGCCCTGATGCAGGTCTTCAAAGCTGACGACACACAGACCACTATGGTGTCCAGGTAGAAGAATATCACATTCTGTGTGCAGTGCACTGTGCATGGTGTGTTCACACTCATCTCACACCTACTCATTACTGCTGCTCTTGGGTGCAGGTAATGGGTGTGAAGATAGCCATCAGTTTGGGGGAGCTACATGTAGGGTTGTCCTTGAGGAGTTACAAAAGTAGTCCACCCACACTGCATGCCACATAATATTCAGATCATTCAGAGGAGACTGTTTTATCTTTATTTGCTTATATGTTAATACGGTTTTTAAATTGGTAACTTTTATATAGTATAGTAACAGTATGTCAGTACACACATACATGTGCTCTCATGCTTTGGGTCCTTCCATAATACTTTTATATTTGTAAATCAATGTTTTGGAGCAATCCCAAGTTTAAGGGAAATATTTTTGTAAATGTAGTGGTTTTGAAAATTTGAGCAATTCTTTTGCTTGTACATTTTTAAAGCACTTGCGCTTTAAAATTGTTGTGCTGGTGTTCTGAAACATGATATTCCTGTGGCACAGATGAGCAGCATGTAAAAGTGGAATAATGGTGTGGCTTCTCTCACTGTCGTCCAACTCAACAGGATGGAACAGCAACAACCAACTGGGAATTGAGAGCAAAGTTGCTAGGGTTGCACCAGGTTCGCCTAAAGCTTGTTGCCTTTTTTGTGCCATTTATCCGTGTAGAGCACTCCAGAAAGTTCTGAAACTGCTTTGTATCTGCTTTGTACTGTTGGTGCCTTCTTGGTATTGTACCCCAAAACTCTGCATAGATTATTTAGTATAATGGTAAGTTTTAAAAAATGTTAAAGGAAGATTTTATTAAGAATCTGAATGTTTATTCATTATATTGTTACAATTTAACATTTATTTGTGGTATTTGTGATTTGGTTAATCTGTATAAAAATTGTAAGTAGAAAGGTTTATATTTCATCTTAATTCTTTTGATGTTGTAAACGTACTTTTTAAAAGATGGATTATTTGAATGTTTATGGCATCTGACTTGTAAAAAAAATACAAAAATCCTTAGAATCATTAAATCATGTCCCTGTATTACCAAAATAACATAGTACTGTGCATGTATAGTTTAATTGCAATTTCACATGTGAAAGTATGAAATCGTCTACTCCTTTATTATTACAATGTTTCCCAAATAAGTGCGTCTTTCTCTTTTGACTTTGCTATGGTAGTGATAGGATCATAAGCCAGTCCCCCAGGGTCTGTGGGGGTCTTCCAGGTGGTTCTTCAGACTTTGAGTATACAGGAAGAATAAAAGCATCACCTGTTGTCCTCTCTCTAGTCCCCCTGGACTTCAGCAACCCAGGTACTAGCAGATGTCACAGGCACCCACACCTAAAGCTATGACTTACTGAGTCTTGGATATTTGGTTCTTGTCAATATTGAGCATTATGCAGTGACCTGTTTCAAGACAAAGATACTGGGAAATGTTTTTGCCGTGATACAGGACAAACACAAGCTTTGGACCACTGACACCAGGTTTCACAGCCATCCTTTTTGATTACAGTGGCAACTGCCTTGGGCTGCTTGTTCTTCTCTTTGCTTCATTTTGTCAGCTATAAAGTGAAACTAGTTAGCTTTGTATGTTGTTAAGATCATAAATAATTTCAAGTGATTAGCATTGAACCTCAAAGCAAGTACTCAGTAAACAAGTCTTCCTAAATGCTTTTTGATTTATTAAGTATTGCTAGAAGGTGTCACTAAAATTTTTGCCTACTAAAGAAACTTCGGTTAAACAGGGAACCTGTCAGAAACTTTATTCAGGGGAATGAGCTGAGGCAGACTAAACTGGAAGATGTTTTTGTTTTTGGTGTTTTGTTTTGTTTTGTTTTGTTTTGTTTTGTTTTGTTTTACAGTACTAGAGATTGAACTCAGAGACTGATGTATACTAGGCAAGCTCTCTACCACTAACTACATCCCCTGCCCTTTTTATTTTATTTTAAACATGGTCTTGCCAGCTTGCACAGGCTGATCTCCCAAGTTATGATCCTCTTCAGCCGCCCTGATAGATGGGACAACAGATGTGTACGGCCAAACTGGGAGTTTGTGATAGGGCATTTGAAACACTGGTGTGCCCATCACTATTGTCTCTCTCTGAAAAGTTCATTGTCTAAATTCTATAGAAAGCAATCACTATGATCTTCCTTGAAGAAGTCTCATGCTCACTTTCCTCCTATTTTACCAGTGATGGCCTCCTCCTTCCCTCTATGACACAGCCGTTCCAGCTGACAGTAGAGCAGCATCTTGGCTGTCTGCTGTGTTTCATTAGAACCATGTGTTCAGAGCTGACCAGAGCCTACCTCAGGGCATCTGAGGGATGAAAGAATAAAACTAGACTATGAGGGTCACAAAGCAAGTGGAGGCAAGGTGCAGGTTACCCGAGACCCCCGGCCAGAAGTAAAAGGGCTTGGGGATGTCCAAAGAGGAGCAGTGAAGAGGTGAGTTTTCATGGGGAAGAGGGACAGGCCAGCCTATCCTGAGAGGAAGAAGCCAGCAGGGAGGCACAGCGAGCATAAAAGGGTTTTGGACCTGTACCTGCCAAGTACAAGGGTGGAAGCAGGATAGACACTGGGGCTTGCTCTTTGAGTGGTGCCAAGAATGGCTAAAGGAAAAGTCATTTTCTAGGTAGATAGGAAGAAACCCAGAGAAGTCATGCCCTATAATGTCTCAGATGAGATGAGAGACAAGGTCTCCGCTAAGGATAAAGTCGACCCTCCATGAGAAGTGGAAACACAAGGACTGCCTGCCACTGTGAGGGTCTGTAGTGACAGCTAGGACACTGTTTTCTCGTCTGCATGTCATGGGCAAAGCAGACATCAAAGAGGGCAAAAGAGAGCCATGAGACAGTGAAGAGACGTAAGGGGTGGCAGTGGGTGAGCAGAGACCACATGGTGTGGACACCTGCTGCAGACCCCAAGGGGACACAGCAAGAAGCAGTGGTCCAATTCCCACCACTACACAGATTCTTTGAAGGTGGAGTATCCTCTTGAAACAGGAGCCAGAGCAGGGTCTGGAGAGCAGAAAGTCATCACAGTAGAGCTGTGCAGGAAACAGACTACATGAAATGTGTTGCCCTTGTGGATAATGATGGTAAGATGGTAACAGCCTAGAAGAAAGGGAGGGACCCTAGCTAGTTTCAGTTGCAGTGTACCCAGTGAAAGAAACAATTGTGGACTTCATCCGGGTTTATTGATTTGCTTGCAGATCAGTTGAACACATAACTGAATTCCTGCTGCAGACTTGCAAAGTCAGCGGCTGGGCTGCATCAAGGATCATCGCGATTCAGAAAAATCCCCGATGTTGCAGGAGTCTATGGAAAAGGGAGTCTTCATTTATGCAAAAAACAAGGCCTATGCCCATAGCTTTGTGATATTTCTGTTGTGGTTCACAAAGTGTGCCTTTAAATGCTCGGTAACTATAACAGGAATGTAAGGACAGATGAGTCACCCTAAAGAACAGAATTCAGAAGGACCCTGGTTGCCCAGCAGTCCCTTCACATGGCCTGTGAGCACCACCTTAGTGCTGTGGTCACAGGTAGAAAAATAGGCCAGATCCTTCCTTGATATAAGTCATCTGTAATTGCTGATCCTTGGGGAAATTCTTTTCTGTTTGCCTTTTTCCCTTCATTCTCCATTTCCTGATTTGCTGTTCCCAAAGTTGAGCAACCTAAAGGAATTTCTTGTATAAATAATACTCTGCATCCACACATGAGCCCAGAAATGCTGTCACCTCAACTCACAGGACTTGTACCATCAGTAGTATGGAACTGTGGCTGTGATGGGCTGGCCAGGTCAAGGGCAGGAGGCCCAGCAGTGTCAGGTTAGTGGCAGAGCAGTCATAGACATACAGACTTGGGAAAGAAGTGTCAGAACTGAATCACCAGGTGCCAGCCAGGCACCATGGTGTATGCTTGTAGTCAGCCCTGGAGGCTGAGGAAGAAGGATCACTTGAGCTCCATAGACTGAAGCCCCATCTAAGAATAAATAGGTGAGGGAAACACCTGGTTGAGTGGAAGTTGAGGATTGCTTTTAAGTTTCTTGGCCAGAAGAAACAAGGAGCAACAGTCCTTGTATAGTAAGATCAGAAGGTAACAAACCAGTTGTCTGCTATGTGCATGGTGGGTGGGAGCTGCCTGTTGAGCCAGTGGCACATCCAGTGGTGGCAAATGGCCATGGGGGCTGTATCAGCCCAGAGTCTTTAGGCCAGGGCCATGCCTTTCAATTCCAGGACACAGCCCTAGAGAAGGGTTTGCTGCATATGGGTGATGCAAGCAAATGTGTGAGCTGTTCATAAGTTACTGGGTTGGAGATTTTTTTCCAGGTCCTTGATGTCCTAAACAAAGAATTGAGTTAGGACACCCAAGAGTAGCAGCAAAATCAGTGATTTGATGTTTGGTGGGGGTTTTTTCCCCCCAGCAATTTGTTTGAAAGTGAAAAGACAATAAATTCTACAAGGTGGGAGTGGGCCAGTGAAGGGGCTTAGTACTGAATATTTTAAGCCTTAGGGTTTACATGGGATTGAGGGGTTGGTCTGAGGTATGATTCCTCATGGCAACAAACCAGATAGCACCTGTCTTGTTATTTTTCTCCCGCTGCTGGGACAAAATATCTGACACCCGAAGTTAAGGAAGGAAAGGCTTATTTAACTCACAGCTTGCAAAGGTTTCAGTCCATAATCAGCAGGCTCCAGGGCAGGGGGGCATGGCACAGGGGGCAACAGTTCAAGGCAGCAGAAGACAGCAAAAGCACAGCGAACAAAGAGGGAAGAGCAAGCCTCTTCATTGTAAGCAGGCTACCACCAGCAGCAGCCCCAGGGCAGGTGTAGCAATCACAAAATCTCTATGCCCTCCTCTTACAAAGTGAGGACTCTGGCCCCCTGCTGAGTTGCTTTTAAAACTTCCCAACTTGACAGAATGTATCAACCATTACAGCACCTCAAAAAAGAAGTCAATGCTAATTTCTTCGAAGTATTTTGTTGTTTTTTAAGTTGCTTTTTAAAAAGTCTTTGTTGCATTTACCCCACCACGTTGTGTTTTCAATTTTTCACTTTTTTATCACCAGTGCCCTTTCACGGAATGAAATCTCAAGGTTTACCGCCACCCCTACCTATCTACCTCCCACCAAATGGCGTAACTGTTGTGTCACGGAGAAGCAAAAACCCAATGATAGAAACCTTGGAGAAGCCAGGTGTGGTGGCTCAGGCCTGTAATCCCAACACCTGGAAGTTTGAAGCACAAGGACTTTTGCAAGTTTGAGACCAGCCAACTAGGGAGACCTTGCCTCAAAAAATAAAAAAGAGAAAGAAACCTCGGAGAGAAAAGCTAGTGTCACACAAGTTCAAACAAGGCCAGTTGGCTGTCACCACCTGCAGATGGACTCAGGTGAACAAAGGTGATGGCTGTGTCAGCATCATGAAAGCCCAGCAAGCATGTTGGGTAAGATCATCCTCCTTGGGCCGGGGATTTAGCTCAGTGGCTTAAGCCCCTGCCTGGCAAGCGCGAGGTCGTGAGTTCGATCCCCGGTACAAAAAAAAAAAAAAAATCATCCTCCTTGTTTGAAAAATAGAATCATCATGACTGCTAGAAGTTATACAAAGGGGACAGGCAACAGACAACAACCAGGTTAAACTTGTGAGGCAGTGAGTGTTGCAAGAAATAAAGTAAGCAGGCCTGCGTCCAACCATCAGGCTGATAATTCACCAAGTCCCAGGCGTTCAGCTAATTTAACTATTCAATATAGTTATAAAGAAGTAAAAATTACAACATAGTTAAGAGCTAATGGAAAATTCCCTACAGGAATGAGGTAAAGGCACTACCAACTTCCACAGTATTAGAAAATGCAGAATCAGTGCTAGATTGAAAACAAAACTCCAGGCTGGGGATTTAGCTCAGTGGCCTAAGCGTCTGCCTGGCAAGTGCAAGGTCGTGAGTTCGATCCCCAGTACCAAAAAAAAAAAAAAAACTCCATACATCTGCAAAGGCTGCTGCCTCACCTTTGAACATGTCTTAAGAAGGAAATGAAGGCGCAAAACATTTTGAAAGGACATTCATACAGTCACTGGCCACTTGTCATAGGGTAATACCAGTGTTATAGGCAGCTGAGTTAGAAATATTATAGGCAGTGAGAGGGTTAGGTCCTGGAAGGAGCCAATGCAGAAGCCCAGATATCTTGCAACAATGGGGGAGACAGACACCTCTTGCTGTGGGCCAAGCCGCAAGACAAAAGATCAAACAAATGCAGCCCTATCCTAAGGACTGGTGTTCTAAATAGCTCCCTATCACCCTGAGGAAGCCAGAAGTCAACACCCTAACCCCCTAGGGAAGAGTCACTGCTCTCTAAGAATGCCCGCTTTCTATGTCACTCACTTCCCCCATTTGTCCCTAATGTAATCAATTTTACCTGAACTATTAATCTTACTGGTTAACCATAGTTCTGTCCCACCTTATGGCCATCTGCCTTGTGAGTTCCCAGTTTTCCCCACCTTAAACCTGTCTCACCATGATTTTACCCTATAAAAGTCCCTGGAAAAGACAGAGTCCTTGGCAACCTGCTTGGGACTCCTTCTGTCTCTCTCAGATAGAAGCTTTCTTTTTCTCAATAAATACATTCTGCTCTTAACCTCCATTGTTCCTAAAATTCATTCTTCGATTTTAGAGAACACAAACTCAATATGTCAGGAGTTTCATTCCCCTATATCACCAGGAGGCTGGGCCACCTTCTACCTTTGGAGTCCCTGGAAGTGGAAGCTGGGAGTACAGGGCAAGAAAGGGCTCTGGGGGCCTGGCTGTCTAATGAGCTCCTTGAGAAGCTGGCCAGCATCCAAACCACACAAAGAACATTTTAATGAAATCAAAAAAATGGAATGCCTCCTCATGCCTTGTTCCTGTGTCTCTTGCCAGTGATAAAAGGCTTGGGGAAGGATGAGCCAGTAGCCAGTCCGTGGCTGTCATTCCACTGTCCCTCATGGAATTCAGGACCTTCAGGGGGTTGCTGAGAAGCAGGGCAAGACAAGCTGTGGCTCTGTTCTTTCTGGCTTTGTTCTGAAGTGAAGGAGGCCCCATAAGCCTGAAGCCACATGGGGCTGGCAGGAGTGCCCCTTCTTGGGCCTCCCTTCCTTGCTCCCAGGTTCAGCGTTGTGCCATGAGGCCAATTCAGGGCTGCACTTGCTGTTTCCCTGTGAGAACCTGCCGTTGTCATAAGTGAATCCCCACCTGAGATCAGAGAACATGGTGTCTGCCAGCAAAGAAGCTCCTAAAGGAAAACATCCACCACCAGCCCCCAAAGGCCACTATCGGAAAGCCTCTAGGAGAATCCAGGCACCCAGGGCTTGGGCAGCATCCTGTGAGGACTCCGGGCTGCCGGGCTGTAGATGGGGCCCTGTCTTGGTAAAAGTACCAGGGACAGACTTGACGAGATACCCTGTGGAATGCACAGAGGACAAGCCTGAGGCTCAGACACGGTGCTCAGACCTCAGCAGCTGCTGAGTGGTGTGATGGCTTCAGGTACCCAGCCTCAGGAGTCTACCTCTCAGGCCCTTCTGCCACATCCTCCCCTACCCTTTCCTCCCTTCCCATTGCCATCCCGTGTTTCTTGTTTGCTGTGAGATTTCCTCTTCCCTGGAGGCCACAGGTGTACATTTCTGCCTCTGAGGCCATGTCAGGCCCTGAGAGCTTCCCAGCTAGGGTCTTTGGTGACAGCAGGTGGCAGGCAGAAACACCAGCCTCCATACAGTGTTCCCACCTCTGTCTCACCTAATCAGCAACCACACACAGCTGGAATCAGGTCATAGGGTCTCCCAGAAGAAGCTCCTCCTGCAGACAGCTGCAACACATTCCTGCCACCACCACCGGCCCCTACTCAGGCCTTCTTCCTCATCCTTTTTAAAAACAGATTTTACTTTTTAACTACAGTTTTAGATTTATAGAATAATTGAGCAGATGGTACATAAGGTTCCACATACCTACCCGCCCACATCCCTGTACCCTCAGCACACCTGTTCCTCTCTCTCCAACCCCTGGCAGCCATGGGGCTATTTACTGTAGCAAAGGTATTTCATGTAGTTAGAAACCATATGGAATTTAGCCCTCTCAGACTGGGTTCTTGCACATAGCAGTATGCACTCAAGATTCCTTCATGTCTACACACGGCTTGAGAGTTCCATTTCTGTCACTGAATAGTATCTCATTGTACCAGTTTGTTTATCCATTCGGCTCTTGAAGGACATCTCAGTTGCTTCCAGGTTTTGGCAATTGTGCATAATGTCACTGTAAACATCCATGTGCAGACTTCTGTATGTATATAAGTTTTCAATTCGCTCTGTAACTCACCTGGGAGCAGGACTGTACCAGACCCAGATATTTTAAGGAAGAAAGGAGATCAGTTCCCTGTGATCTCCTCCAAAAAACACAAGCACAAGCAACACACATAACTCATCCTTTGGTATCCTAATTTGGTATCCTAATACCAAATACCTAATACCTAATATCATTGGTATTGGTATTAGGTAATTAGGTAATGGTACCTAATTAGGTATTAGGTAATGGTACCTAATACCATTTGGTAACCTAATACCTAATACCAAAACCAGATAAAGATATTACAAGGGAGAGAAACTACAGACCAATACATTTCATGAACATACATGCAAAAATGCTCAACAAAGTATTAATAAATACTACCAAAAATTTGTAAAAATTCTACATCATCACCAGGGGAACTTTATAAAGTCTTTTTTTTTTTTTTTTTTTGTACTGGGGATCAAACTCACGACCTTGCGCTTGCCTGGCAGGCGCGTATGCCACTGAGCTAAATCCCCAGCCCCAAACTTTATAAAGTCTAAGAGTACAGGGCTGGGGTTATAGTTCAAGGGGATAAGCATCTGCCTGGCAAGTGCAAGGTCCTGAGTTCAATTCCCTCTACCAAACAAACAAACAAACAATGTCTGGGAATACAAAGCTGGTGCAGGACTCAAAAATCTACTAATGTAACTGGGTGTGGTGGTGCATTGCCTATAATCCCAGCTACTTGGAGGTTAAGGCAGGGCAATTGTGAGTTCAAGGCCACCCAGCCAATTTAGCCAACTCCTGCTTTAAAAAAATAAAAAAAATCAGCTTATATGTGCTATCATATCAACAAGCTGAAAAAGAAAAATCATGAATATACCAATAGATGCAAAAAAATTTTGATACCTACTCATGGTAAAAGTTCTAGGACAGAGTGGAACTTTGATAACAAGCACAAGCAAAAACCAAAAACTAACACCTTGTTTAACTGTGAGAAGTTAGATCCTGCCCTTTGTGGTGGTCTGTATTCTCCCACTCCTGTTAAACAGTATTTAAAGAGAAAATCAATCAAGTATGGTTTCCCATCCTGTAATCTCAGCACTGAGGAGGCTGAGGTGGAGGATCCTTGCAAGTTAGAGACCAACGTGGGCTACAAAATGAGTTCAAGGCAGCCTGAACTGCATAGTGAGACCCTGTCTTAAAAACACAAAAATAAAATAAAATAATAAAATAAAATAAAATAGAGAAAACCACCTCCCTGGTATCTTATATCCAGTGAAATTATCCTTCAAAAATGAAGGAGAAATAAAGACTCTTTAAAATAAAAGCTGAGATGTTAAACCTGTTCTGTAAGAAATGTTCAAAGACTGCTATTCAACATAGTACTGGAAATACTAGCCAAAGCAATAAGACAGGAAAGAGAAATAAAAGGAGTAAAGATAGGAAAAGAGGAAGTTAAATTATCATTATTTGCAGATGACATGATACTTTACATAGAAGACCCCCAAAACTCTATTGAAAGACTCCTAGATATAATTAACAAATTCAGCAAGGTAGCTGGATACAAAGTCAATACACAAAAATCAATAGCATTTCTATAC